>JAODOY010009992.1:0-29299 GCA_025399855.1 Forbesichthys papilliferus | reverse complement strand
GCACCCACAGGTGATACAAAAAATTTGACAGTGCCATCTGGTGGCGTTAACATATCGTTACCTTTATCCCACCTGGCCACATTCATTATGCTTTTTAGTTTTAAAAAGGTGGTTAATTACATCCAGACGACTGTTTTAGTTTCGTATAAGGACTTATCTGATAGGCCTACTACATGCGTTGTGTGGAAATGTTGACATAACCAGTCAGGTACACTGGGCACGTGCGTGCCGGTGTAAACAGGAAGCATTTTGTCAGAACATTTAATACTACTGAGGGACAGCAAGGTGAAAAATAAGACCAGATATGTATTTTCATGGATAGGATATGGAACTGGAGCCTTTACTGAAAAAACCCTTAAGTGTAGGGCGGTCATGTGATTTTAAATATTTTTCCTCTGGTGCTCCAAAACGGATCTTTCATCACACATTATGACATGAGGTAGGGGAGAGCGGGGACAGATGAAACACAGCCATTTTCTCTGAGCCCATACAAGTGTGATTTGTCAAACTCTGTCAATATATGCAGCACGCAACCATGACCTTATATGCAAATGATCATGTAACCTGTAGCTGATGGTGGTAAACTGTCTGTGGCATTGTCCATTCTAATTAGTGCCAGAGGAAGATGTCAGAAGTAGGCTACTCGACATTCACACATTGAGCGTTAATATCTTTTAAAAAATTAAACGCGCATTGCAAATCAGTTTGCATCATTCATGAAAAGGCTACTTAAATGGCATAATCATACAACGCCCAATTCACTAAAAATAGGGCTTCCCACAAAGAAAATCCCAATTTAAACATCGATTATACAGTATTCACTGGTTATATCAACAGTGTTAGCTGACAGTAGAAAATACACACACACTGTGAAGTTATGAATCTGACGGCTCAATACTTGCTACTGAGGGGCTTTTATTTTGTAATAACCAGATATGTTGATCTTATGTTCCATTTGGCACGCCTTAGCTGTTGAAACACACATGTCAAATGAGGTTAACAGATATAGAATGAGGCTAATGAGTTAAAGGTGCGCCTCATTGACCAAATGGGTTTGTTCTTAGCTCTCCACATCTCCACTCAAATATCACTCAATTTACCAACACAAATACAATGTATCAGAATCATACAATGCATTATTGTATCATAACATTAAAGGCCTACTCTTTACTTAACACAAAGTTATGCTTAGCTTGTCACTCAAACACAAACAGATGTTCACACAATTACACTATGCACACGTGAACACATTCCCTATCATGGACTGACATATGGAAAAATATGCTTCTCTTTCTCTTCTCTCTCTCTCTCTCTCTCTCTCCCCCATTCTCTCTCCCCACATGTTGAAGCTGTTATTAATGGCATCCAAGGTCACTCTCTTATCAGTGTGCATTGTACCTGTGGCTCTGCAAACAGGAAGTGAGAGAATGTTGTCTCTTGGATGTTACCAAGACACTCTGAAAGTCAAGAACCAGTCTGTGTTATCTGACTGTGTGTGTGTGTGTGTGTGTGTGTTTGTGTGTGTGTGTGTGTGTGTGTGTGGGGGGGGGGGGGGTGGAGAGTAGGACAGAGAGCAGGTGTATAAAAGAGGAGGTTGATAAAGGTACAGTCCAAGGCAGCCTTTTTGAGTGCCAAACGCATTGTTTTTTTGAATGTGGCTGAGGAGGGGTATGTAGGTAACACTGGCTTCAAACACAGGGTTACTTACGCCCAAACAAATCAAGGAGTGAACCTTTATTAAAGAAAGGCTTAATGCTGAATAGCAGGGATGTGAATGAGTCCAGTCTACTAAGACAGTAAGTACAGCTGCTTGAAAATCACTTTGGCAGGTATTCAGCCCTGAAACCAATAGGAGGCTTGGGATGTAGGTTATCCTTACAACAGACCCACATGGCTCCGGCAAAACAACAGTATATTGTTTGTTATATAAAAGTGACTTCTCCAATGTTAGGGTTGTATATCACACTCCACTCGTATGACAGGAAGTACCTGTCTGACCTCCTATGGAATACTGGGTCAAGGCTGTTGCCGTGGTGAAAACATAAAAGGAGAGGCCACCTGATCTTTTCTCACAAATATGTGCTTGTTGCCCTTTTGAATTGATCTACCTAACTAAACCAAACATTGCTGATTCAAACCTACAAAGACTCAAAAAACATGTTTTGTATCAAAATTTTGTAATAAATACACATTTCTGTGTTTTAATTATTTATTAATTTTAACTATGCAGTTAAATCTATTTTTGGGGTGACAAACATATTTCTGAAGATGCCACTTACAATATTAATGTTCAGAATAGTGCTTTCCTATGTTTTTTCGAGACAAGTTTTTCTATTTCGACCACTCTATTTTTACAGTATATAACATTGTTGATGTTTAGGCCTTGTGTGTGACGTGTCCATGGCCTCTGCTTTACAGTCTACCCTGAGATTACAAGGCCAAACAGCCTAAAGTCACTCACTGAACCGTATGGAACGCCACTAATCTGCATAAAGAGGGCGTGAATGGTTTATTGAGGGCTGTTGGTTCAAACCGAAACAGTTTGTGTCCTTTTTAACTTGAATCAATCCAACAAACCAAACATTATATTTAATCAGGTAACACGTGGAGGAAATGTTTGAATTAGAAGCAGGATTTTTCCACATGCTATTTTGAGTTGCAGTTTTGTTTTAAAGTACCTTGTATGTAACGTTGTCTTTTTTATGTTCTTTTGGTTATTTGTACAATGTATTTCATGTGCATTAAAACAAACCTCAATATAAAAAGCCAGGCAGACCACCAGACAGTGACTGGGAGACAGCGTATTAGCGTGTTCTCTCAACAGTCAAAATGTTTGTTGTGGGTGGGATGGTTGTTTACACCTTACAGAAAGCTGTTACCACAATCCCAGGCAGTTTCTAAAATGGTGTACACTGCAGTGCTACCTCTGACACATTCCTTGATTGTGTTATAGCAAACTCAACCCTGATTGTCATCCTTGCTTGCTGTTCATTTTACACACAGCAGGACGTGAACAAGCATGCCGTTGTAGAGGAAGGGACGCAGCGTGGTTTTAACCTGCGAGCACTCTAGGGTGGAGAACAGTGTTAACCTGTTAGCACTCTAGGGAGGAGAGGTAGAGAGCAGTGTTAACATGTGACTCTGTAGGAGGGGAGGTATAGAGCAGTGTTAACCTGTTAGCACTCTAGGGAGGAGAGGTAGAAAGCAGTGTTAACATGTGACTCTGTAGGAGGGGAGGTATAGAGCAGTGTTTACTTGTTAGCACTGCAGGAGGAGAGGTAGAGAGCAGTGTTAACCTGTGACACTGTAGGAGGAGAGGTAGAGAGCAGAGTTAACCTGTGACTCTGTAGGAGGGGAGGTAGAGAGCAGTGCTAACCTGTTAGCATTGCATTCTATTTTACCATGTCCCCAGTGCAAAGTAACCAACTTCCACATGAATTAAAAGCCATCAAATTATTATAAGCCATTATAATACTCAAAATATTTTTTTATTGTTTTATAGATCATGTTAAACTATCTATAAACATTCATGTATACCAGGGCAACTATATTTATTTCTTAAAATTTTCATAATTTATTGTTTGTCTGAAGTCATCTTCCACCCTGTTAGTTTGTAGTTTTTGCCTTCTAATCACAAGAAGACTACAATTACATTGAGGCCATATTCAGGAATTTACATTGTAATTTTTGAGGTATTTCAAAGTCACAAAGTGAATTAAGCATAAACTTTCAGTCATATATTTTTTCCAAGTTTAATTATGTTAATCAGCTTGTTGCACTCTTAAAGTTCCACACTGTTAGGCTAAGTTATGAAGAAAGTTGGTCTAGCATTAAAAATAAAAAAAACATTTGATATAGTTATAAAAGTTCTGTTAATGTGTAGAAGGTTAGCCTGCTAAATCTTGATCACTCACAGAACTCTGGCTAACTTAGCTCAAAAAGTTCCACCCTGTTAGGTTCCACCCTGTTAGGACATTGACCATAACAGTGTGGAATATGAACCTAATTTTTTGTGTGCCTGAGCTTGACTATTGTATTTTCCCTAGAGTTAAACATGTCGCTTTTATGATATAATACCAAAAACCTGAAAAATCTAAACTTTTTTTTCAAACTTTATGAGTCCAAAATGTTACTGCATAACAGGAATGACGCACTGATTACAAAAGTACTCTAATTTATTCTAGTTACCAGCTCAAATAATTTTCCAGGTATTAAAAAAGAAAGGACTAGGACTACTTTAAAATGTAAAAGGGAAGTTTGCCAAAGAAAAATGCATGAATCACTCATCTGTTCTCTTATTAACCTTTCATTAATGTCAATCAATAATTGAAATAAAGTTCTACTTTAATCTGATACCCTGACAGTCACGAAAATAAAAGATATATAAGATTTGCCGCGCCAATGAGTGAATTTCTTTGGATGGCATTTAAAGGAACAATGTTTAAGAGTGAAGTAATCTAAAAGTGATACAAAGTAATCAGATTATGTTATTAAATGTAGGTAGTCCAAAAATTACATTACTGTTTATAATTATTGTCTGGTAAATAGTACCTATATTTACATCTAAAAAGTAACCTACCCAACCATGACTGTAGTCAATAAAATTAGGCCATGTACAAAACATTTAATGTATAACCTCACCATAAATTACATATTCAGATAGAAATAGAGAATGGTCTGTCAGAAATGACAAATGAATGAAAAATGAACAATATAATGATATGGGGTATTTTGTCTTGACCTGTGGCACATGAGATCTGGAAGTGGAATACATCACTGTAGATTGATGAATGCAGAAGGCAAAAAGTATACTTGTCTGTGTTAATGGATGCTTTATGTCCCCCTGAAACTGAAAGTTTGTCTGTGGATTGGAGCCATTTCAGCTGTGAAAACACATTTCACACTGCATGAAATGTGAGAGACAAAATGTTGTCTGAACTGAGGAAAAGCTCCTCTGCCACGGGAATAATTTCCTGAATGAACCTCAGCAATTTGTGCATTGGACAATTCAGAAATAACATGTACAGTATCTGTCTGACACACTGTTTTTCAGTCCATTGAGAAGACAGAAGACCAGGTCGATACCAACATAATACGCTGAGGTCCAATAAGCGTAAAGATATGTGTCTGCCTGCAGATAGAGGTGACACTGTAGTTTCTGTTGTACACTTTGAATGCTGAATATAAATACTATAAGTCACTGAATTCTTAACAAAAGGAACCATTCATTTGTGAATTAGGAGATATCAGTTTCCTGAGGCTGATATAAAGTTATAAAAACTGATTTTGGGAGGCAGGCAATTTTTTATTGGTTCTTCTCCTATTAAAGTTTTCATTCAGGTCTTTCCCATTGTATAAGTTATTGTATATTTTACGAGAGCCGTCAGTCTGTGTGTGATGATGGTGGTAAAAATTTTATATTTTACAAAATAATTCAACACCATAACCTCCAAAGAGGTGTTCATTATACCTTTTTCATGTTTGCTTGTGTGTTAGTGTGTGTGTTTGCGTGTGTGTATGTTTAAGTGTGTGTGTTCACATGCACCACCTAGGTGCACGGCCACAAATTACAAGCTAACCCTTCACCTACCTCATTGTGTGATCACTAGTGTAGATTGCTAATGATGATAGGTTCTCTCAGCTGAGGGATGACAGCTGCAGTATTGATGGGTAATATTACACCAGTGCAGTCTGAGTTGAAGGAAGAGGTTCATTAAAACGGTTGAGATAGAAACAAAAATAGTATGTTTTGGAAGGCCCTTGTTAAAGTAAAACGTGGCGGTTTCACAGCTTCACTCTTATAAAAGGTGCTAACCAAATGTGCGATAAATCCTTGACACCGTCTTGGCCATGAGACTGGCAATTACACATATGATACTGAACGTTCACAGTATGCTGCCGTTCACGACATAGCACCAGTTAATTTGTCATCAGAGAGGAGGTTCAAGAAACTGTCAATCAACAGAGCATTGTGTGTGATGCTGGAGGTATTTTTCAAAACTAAAAAATTGACGCCGTTACGGCCACTGCTACTGAGGAATGGTTGTGTTTAGTGCCTAGCAGTCTCCGCAATTTCTCTCCAACATTGATCTTTTTTTGACTCTCACATCATTGTAGGCTACTCTATCTAGAACATGTCAAAAAGGCAAGGGTATTTCCAGGCTTTTATTGTTTCACCTGACAGCAGAAACAGTATTTGATATGTGTGTGTGTGCGTGCAGCTCTATTGGAGAGGCTGTAAAATCAAAAACAAAACAGAAAAACATACGTGTTTTGGGAAAGCATGTCAGCCTAAATTTGTAAATGGTAAACCAATACAAATAATGCTTAAATAATCATGTTTTTTTAAAGATACCTTCAGGACCAGGATCAAAAGCAGCGGAAGGTGGACCTGCTCTGCTCTGTCATCTATCACTCTATCATCAAGAAACGAGAAAAAACAAAATGTATGTCTTGACTTTTCATGCGACATTCAAGATGCCACATTACTGGTCTTAAATTATGTCACACTTGAAGGAGTAGACCTAAATATGCCTGTTTGTAGTTCCTGGCGTGTATATTTGGGCCCAACACTGTAAATGTGATAGCCACAACATGGGTCAATATTTATTTGTTTTTGTGTAGTCTGAACCTGGCATAGCGTAGCCTATGAGATGTAGAGCGGCAGTTCTGTTGGAACATCAGCTGTTTTGAATGAATAGCCAAGACAATTTTTTCCTGTTCTAATTCAACAGATTTTGCAGGAAATCTGACTCCGCCAAGGGTATTTGAAAACAACACAAACAGTTTGATGTTCAATGAGGATTGTGAAGATTCAATCAATGCTATTCATTTTTTCTATCTTGTATTAGGATGTACAATAATGCTATTTGAAAAAGGTTTTGCAAACTGACAAACATTCAAAACATAACCTCACATAACTGACATTGACATTGTTATACACTAACAGCCATGTAACTTGTAAATTACATCCATCCATCCATCCATATATCTGTAGTCGGGTTGCATGGGCAGCAGCTCCAGCAGAGAACCCCAAACTTCCCTTTCTCGAGCCACATTACTATGTAAATTCTAGTTACACAAAGAGTAGTAGGGAGCATCTAAAAGTTATTCTTTTAGATGGATTCACCCTATAGTGACTTTAATGCTTTACCATTGATGTTTGTCTATTTTTAATCCAATTCAGCCCTGTTGTGGTTACTGGAACACAGTCCTCCCACAGCCATGTTCAATGTCATTATCTTCAAATGCACTCAGTGAAGATAGGCAACTCTTGTCTGGGCTGTGGGTGTAATAGCTATAATAACTGTCTGCAGTTGTTTATATCTTGATGGCTTACACTGATATAGTATGTATTGTGTGCAATGTTACAGAATAGATTACTGTAACAGCTTTTATCCACCTATAGTGCCATTGAGAAACATGAAATTCACTGTATGTTTTCAATTGTCAAGTTTACACATGCTTGGCTTATACATTTGATACTATACAAATAAATACCAATACCTGAAGATAAAAAAGAAATAAAGCTGCCTTACTTGATTTCCTTGGAAGACTTTAAAGCAGGGTTTAAAAATACAGGTTGATGATTCAATTTGAAATATCATGTTAATTGATTGTCTTTGTGTTGATTTATTTAATTAGTAAATACAATACAATATACTTTTATCATTTAGTTTTTTACTATTGCATTTTGTACTGCATATTGCTGTTTAATGCTTGTTATCATGTCTCTCGTGTGTCTCAGTGCGACTGACCTTGTTATGGGTATAATAAAAATACAGTAGACTATGCTAATGCTAATTGTGCTATACCCAATTTGATCTTTATGCTAGTAATGTTCTCGTATAGTAAAGCCTTATAGTTGCTACAGCAACAATACAGCCACTGTAATTACAGCAACTGGTTACGTTACAGTATCCAGATAAAGATATTAAGACACAGAGGTGTGTCTGTTCAAATAAAAGCAAACATCCTTCTAAAATAAATACCGTGTCAGTGATTAATAACAAGGATCATAGCTGCAGTCTTCTGCAGTGTAAACGAAAGTCTGGTTTATAATGTACAGTGCTACTGTATGTACACCATGAGGAACGGTGCCTTCCTAAGAGGATAATCTACATCCCCTGGTATTTCCTCGCATGGTGGAGAGTTAATGAAATGTGAAAGGAAGACTGGAGAAAAGGTTGTGCTGGGATTTAGACCACTGATGCCTGGACAGCTAATGGATGCAAAAATATTTCCAATTTTCCCTTTAATTGTGAGAGTCTAATCCTACTAAATGGGAAAATTGATTCAGAGCACATTTTTACTCACCATAACGACTGGGAAGAGCAAAGGAATGAAGCAGAGGTCATATTATGTTGTCAAAGCAATAATCCCTGCTGTCACTTTGTGTACAGTGTGTTGCGTGGGGGGTGTGAGGCCCTGTGCAACTTTACTTGCACGAATCATGGGCACACACATGCCTTTTACTTTTCTACCACACATGTAATCTCTGTACAATAGACTACATTTACAGTGAAACATCACGCATGTCATAGTTGCTATGGCTTTTTGCTATAATGAAAAAAACCAAAAAAAACCCCAACATGAACACAACTGACAACGCAGCACAGCACAGAACAGAACAATAACTTTATTGGATATTTGCAACATTTCATGTCTTCTGATTTTAGACCAGTAAACAAACACAACCGACGGCCACGGGCTATATGCCTACAACACGGTATAATTTGTAAGCGATACCTACATTTAGAACAAGTAGCCTAGAATGCTAGAATAATACAACCTACAGATCATATTTTAAAAGGAGAACAAGCCACATAAAAACCAGTTCCAGAGAGTTCCAAGCTCACCGATTTCAAAAGCGTGTTCTCTACAGACCTACATAATGTTGGAAATGGTACAGTAGGATGTAGCCTACCAGACAATTTCAGTTTCTTGTTTGAACTAGACAAGGATATTTTATAATACACTAATATATTACTAAATAGGCCTATAGGACTCGCGGATACATTGCTATAGTCAATACTGCTTAAATGTGCCGGCATTCCCAAACTGACCAAACATAACCGCAGCCAGAAGCATCTGAGAAAGACAGAGAAGGTGCTAGAGCAAGCATAAGTGTATAGCCCTACCATAAAACACACGTACAGTAGCGTATGGCTGTGTTTTGCTGTCCTGTGATCTTTCACTTTGAATCCAAATAATCCATTGCACAGGTTAGGACTTTGTTTGGTGTAAAATGTTACATCATGATAATGTATGAGCTCAAAATCACCTTCTACCAAAATTAATGTAACACAGAAATTCACTTTGCTGGCATGTGCAGGCGTGAGGCCCCCGTCTCTGCTGACAGACAAGAAGTCTATACCAGACACTGTATACTTTGTCTTGATACATCAGTAACATTGTTAAAAATCTATCCTAGTCAAGATTTCAATATGGTTTAATTAATATTAAATGCTATAAAAGAACTAGGGATGTGCGCTATGTGCGTTAGTCGGTTAAACACTGCCATCGCTAGTCGGCACTATGAATAAGAATAATAATAATACATTTTATTTTGGAAATACTAGTCGGTAAACATATTATATTATATGATTTTATTTTTTATTTGTTGAAGGTGTAGTGCCTCGGTCAGTCTCTCCTGCATCAGCCTGCACTTGAAACACGCGAAACAATCTGTTGGTGCTGTGTGTGGAGTTGGGAGCGCTTGCTTCTATGTGTTAATGGAGTGGCGAAGGAGCGGAGACAACTCTCAAAGCAACCAAACCTTGATGTTGCCACTAGCAGACGACTTAACGTTGAAATTTGTAGCGCAGCGTCATGCATTATCCAATGATAGAGCCTATACTTAGTTCTGTGTGTTGATACCGGTAGTGAATAAAACAAATATGGATTCAAAACCTTTGCTTTCGATTTGCCGTGCAATTTCTGTCGGGTTCCTGACAGTTTGTTCATCTTCGTGTAAGTTAAGATAAACAGAATTTTGCTAGGCTAAACTAGCTGGAAGTACGGTAAGCTATAAATAGCTGACCCTTTTAAACAGACAGCCAATGCAGCATACGGTAGTCATACAGAATCAATATAACGTGAGATTTTCATAATGCTCTCTTCCCGTTGCCTGTGAATAACTTAGCGGTATTGGCACTCTGACATTGTTGTATCGTAGGATACTGGAAATTTTCATCTTCCGAAGATGAAGCGGTCTATACAGGTATATTATAATTTTTTTAATGATAAGAAAGGTTGGGGAGAAAAAACTAAAGATAAGACAAAACAGACGATCGACGAGTGCAGGTACGGAGAGACCTACAACATGTACACACGCTGACAAAGCCTGGCTGAACCATTTAGACAACAGACTAGTCGACTGGTCTAAGTTAAAAAATTAATTTAAACAAAAACAAAATTAGTTGCTAGGAACATCCATAAAAAGAATGCGTTATTTTTTAAATAATTTATAAATTCCAAAAGTGAATTTTAGCAATTTACACTTGTTTCTGTTTAAAATCGATTTCATGAGGTTTCCTTGATGAGACAGCCAGGTTTGAATGGAGATTAATTGCATTTAGTCCTGTAGTGTGACATGCTGTGAGTGAGGTGCAATCATTCATTTCTCCACACGGCAGGTCTGCTTTCCCAGAATCTATAATAACATCAACTTGGTACAGTATGCTGGGACATTGGGACTTAGAAAAACATCATTATTTAAGGTCCCCCAAGTCATCAACACCTATCCTTTCTGATAATCACTCTCATAAAGTGCATTGTATCCTCATGGTATCATCTTGTTTCCTGAGACTGAAACTATTCAGAGCAGTTGGTATTCTCCCTCAAAATAAATTATACTCACATCTTGATTTTGCGCATGTTTGACAGTTTATTTAAAGTGTCACTATTTGATTTGAGTCCATTAATATAATATTACTCTACCAACGTTCCATAACAGATTATTCTATCATGCCAACAACACCCAACTATACTTTATCCCTCCATTCCACATCATTTTCAACTCGAATTACAACTCAGAGATTTGTTGTATTCACAGTACCTCATGTTCAACCTTCAGACCGACCTAGGACTGTCCATCACCCACGATAACACTGCTGTGTCCTCCACTGTGAAGAATCTAATCCTTGCAGGGTTTTAGATAGTGCAGCTTGTCTGGTATTCAACCCAATCAACACAAGTCCTCCCATGCAACCACCCTCTTCTCTGGCTCCTCAACATTGGTCTGCAAGGCATTAAACATAGCTGCCATGCTGTATCTCAAAGCAATGGTCAGGTTTCAAGCCCCAACCAGAGCACCAGTCGACTGGCACCTCCATCACTAAGACACATAAGTCATCATTCTTGACCATTTTCTGTTTGAAATGTCTGAGGGTGCATTCAAGGAAAGCAATTGTCTGTCATGCTATAAGGTGATGCCTATGGTGATGTTAGGGCTCGCTAGAAGAATCGTAGACCTGTGCAAGGTCAAACACAGTCGATGTTTAAAAAATTATTTTTTTATACATGATAAAACAATAATCGATAAAAGTTGATTTTATTTTTCAATGTTTTCAAGTGGATAAATCTTTGGTGGGAGACAGCTCCAACTGCCCATATGGACAATTTAATTGTATTTCCAATAGACACCTTCAAAGCATTTGACTTGTGCATAATATGACTAAATACACCTGGTGACCTATTGCTGCCATTATTCTAGCATAATGATCTTTGCTTATGATAACTGGTGTTGAACCTATTCAGCTATTGACAAATGCACTTATTTCAAGTTGCTTTGGATAAACGCATTTGCTAAATACTGTTTAAATTTTAAAACCATTGCATCATATTTGAAATGCATATCTAAGATGTAAAAACGTGTAAAAGAAGGATATTTTGATCATATAAGATTTTGGATATACTATACAGTATTCTTTTTTTGTACGATTAATTATTTATTTCACTATGGTTTTTGTTTCTACATGTATTTAACTTTTCTTTTATTAAATGGGTTCACTATACAGGCAGTTTTTATCAAATGTTTAGTATTTTTCAGGTGATATTTAATTTAACAATATTCATACAAGTGAATATGAAAAATATATAAAAACGACATTTCAATCAGCCAGTAGGCCTGCCGGTGACAGGACTGTCACAGGTCACATGCGTGGTTCCCTTTAAGAGCCAGGCTATATGTTTGTGTTTGTATGTAACCAGACTTGAGGGTTAACTGTAGGAATTGGACAAAAAGCACGAGAACCAGGCTTGGAAAACTTTTGACAAGACGACATATATGAAGTCTTAGAAAGGGGTGCAAGTTCATTCTAGTGCGCTTTCTGCGTGCGATGTGTATGGCAATGAGTGAATGCAATGAGTGAATGCGAACCAACCAAAGATGTTGGATTATGAGTACAAGTGACCATACAAAAACGAAAGCCTGCTGGGGATTCTGCGGAAAAAGAGAGAGGAGTCCAGGCAGTTATCCCAGAGGCGCAGCTGCTATCCCCAAACTCTGGCGGGAGCGTGTCCGTGAAGGGAGATATGCTACTGCCAAGCAACGAAACGGTGTATACCGACATTCTAGACACGAACCGAACTGACCTGAGTTTGGAAGAGGAAGGTGGCGCTGAGGCTATAATAGTCCCCGTGATATTCGGAGTTATTTTCCTGCTCGGCGTTGTTGGGAACAGCTTGGTGATGGTGGTCATCGGGAATATCAAGAACGGAAAGCGCTCCAGGAGTACCACAAACATCTTCATTCTGAACCTCAGCATAGCGGACCTGTGCTTCCTGCTGTTTTGCGTGCCTTTCCACGCAACTATTTACTCACTGCCGGAGTGGATATTTGGGGCGTTCTTGTGTAAATTCGGCCACTATTTTGTCATGGTGACTATGTTAGTAAGCATCTTCACATTGGTGGCCATGTCGGTGGATAGGTACATTGCCGTGGTGCTTTCTAAAAAGTCCCCTTGCATTCGGAACAGGAGGAATGCCCTGATAGGTGTTTGCGTTATTTGGACGCTGTCTTTGATATTTTCTGTCCCGGTGGCACAACACCAAATACTGACCAACCATCCGAAAGCCCCAAACAGTACGTTTTGTTGGGAAATATGGTTCGGTGCTTCAAAACAGACCTATAAAGTAACAATCCTGGTCATAGGCTATTTGCTGCCTTTGGTGTTGATCATATGCTGTTATACGAAGGTAAGAATCTCAGGGAAACATTAATGTCATCTAAGTTCATTGTTAATACAATGCTAATATTTGACTTTGATTGGCAGGCTTATTAATAAATGGTCTGGGGAATCAAAGGGCAACTGCTCGCCATAAACCGCGTGCGTAATGGTCTTTGGACCTGGACCAGAACAGGCTGTTACGCACGCAGATTGGGCGACACCTAAACTGACCCATTGTTTTCTTAACTGATAATAGACGTGTTGTGGCTTTCATACAAAAACATATACAGTAGAAATGCTGAGATTTATTTGAGCATTTTCTTGATTTGAAAGATTTGCTATCAACCAGGCAGCTAGTATAGAGCATTATAAGAATGCAACTAAGGTGTAGGTCAACTAAAAAAGTACAAATAAGACAATTCAACACTGAAACAATCTATGAATACAAAAAGTTATCAGTATTTTTTTTAAAACATAGGCTACAGCATTGCTGTAAAATGAGCACCATCCTTATTGTGTTAAAACATTCTGTTTCAAATTCTGTTTAAGTGCATACACTAAAAGAAATAGCACTAGACATATCCAAGGAAAAATAGTTATCAATCTGACAATAAGTATTACAGAAACCCTAGGGATTGCTATTATAGGACCCTTTGTCCATTGATTTCCAGTCAGATAGCTTACTTGGCCCTCAGCATCCTAAAAAGCATCCTCCCTGTAGGACCATGACTGTTGCTTGCTGGTAGGACACTATCCTCATCTTCAGGATTTCTGTTTGACTGACAGGCCTTTTAACTTTTTTCACCCTCCCTGAGGCGGTATGCTATTTATAATCTTGGCTTCAGCAAAGAATAAAAGCCTCTGAGATTAGTGTGAGTTTCATAAGAACACAGGTCATGTTTGTGTGTGGCCAGATGTTGGAGCTACTGTACAGTGTATCTTTGGTTACACCTAGAGAAGATGGTGTTTTCACAACAGATCTTCATTGTCATTTTTTTATTATTGAGGTGTCGATGACAATTTAACAGAAGCTGTTGGCTTCACATTAGCAGGAGAGCAACATTCATCAAAAGTGGGGGAAATAAAATATGAACATTTTAGACTCTTGATGCTCGTGCATCACCTTCACTGCCAAAAAGCAGTGCCATCAAACACCTAAGATATTGCATGCATTCTGATAGAGCGGCTACGTACTGTAGGTACTGTAGGTGGGTTGTGTCACAGCCCTCAGGGCAGGGTACTGTATAACTGTCATCCACATAGCAATGAAAATAGACACAGAGTATCTGAATAATATCACCAAGGACCTAAAATAGAACCGTGCCTTACATTATGGTGACTGAACACTCTTAAAGGTACAGTAACAATAAAACCAGAGTCCAGTATCCTTGATGCTAATTTGTGTTAATGCTGTGGTCTACCAAACTACACTTAAATCTTTAAGGGTTCAAATTAACTGGATCTTATATGAGATATTGATTTATTTTTATGACATAGTGATACAGGGTTGAAACTGCTAAAATACTACAGTATGATTTGTTTTTGTAGATTGTTGTCGAATGTAATACTGTATGTGATCTATTGTTCATAAACTCTTTGATTAAACCATGTTATTAGACTTTGATACCTTTGCAAATTGCCCCATTATAAATACAGTAATTAAGAAAACGTACCTTATCAACATTCCTACAAAATAAAATCACTCCTATATCTGGGAACAAATGGCTAGGAGTTGCCAGAAGATGGCATCACTGAGTATATATTATTTAGGTAATGCATGGGCTATAGATAGTTCCAATATCATTAAAATATATTAGATTATATACATTTGGTGACAAACCCATCTCTGATGAATCCATGCTCTCTGTCTATGAGATGATCCAGTAAATTGGGAATTTTTTCAGCTCTTGCCCACAACAAAGTACAGTCTACAGCACAAATAGTAAAAAGTGACCAGCACACATGAATGTTAAAATCACCCAAAATAAGAACCGTGTCATATTTTCCATATAGGGGCCAAGAATAAAAGCAGTGTTTGGCTTGGGTAGTATGTAACAAAATGAAAAAATATACAAAATGTTGCACAATTGATGTCAGAGGGGAAATGCAGCATTTTATTGTATCTTGAAACCACTGTACTGTATCTATACCAACTTTGCTTGCACATCAACCTTTACACCTATTCTCTACTCCTAATAGGAATAATCTAGCAGGTTCTCATTCATTTCAGTCTAACATTACATGTCAAAACCAGGCACTAGCTAACATAGTTTACATATTAGTTTTGTTGTACAAAGGTTCTGCTGTAAAACCTGAAAGAGACGTTTGTCTAATATTTGTAATCACATATATGCTGTGAAACATGTATTTGCTGTAGCATTACATTCTGTCAATGTATGCTGTATGGTTGTAATCATGAACTGTATTTTACCCAGGTGCTGTTTCATCTTCACAAAAAGATGAAAAATATGTCCAAAAAATCAGAACGCTCAAAGCGGAAGGTATGTTCAGTCTGTCTATATTTTGTCTCTCTCTCTCTCTGCTATTCTCTTTTTCTTGCTGGTACCTGTACACACACACACAGCCAGACTAATACACACAGACACACATTTAATGGCTACTTGCACCTGCCAAATAAGTGTTTCAAAATGTGTAAATGTGAACAGCCTTGACCTCTCTATCTCAGTTCTTAGCAGCTTTATGAGTGGGCTCTAATGACTGATTTGCTTATTCAGATGGTTATTTAGAGGCGATAGGTGTCTGACGGCCTGGAGATGGTCATAAATCTGCACTGTGCAAGTATACGTTTGAGAATCTTTAGTCTTAAAAGGGCTGGTTTCACAGATATGGATAAAGAGTAGTCTTAAACTAAGAACCTTTATCAATGGAGAACTTCATTGCTTTTTTGTTTTAGTCTTAGACTAGGCTTAATCCATGTCTGTGAAACGTCTTAAAGTCTCTTGCATCCTTTAGGTATTCAGACTGAGGTCACCAAAAGGAAGTTTTATTTTCATGGCAAAAACAAGTCAGACATTTTCCCAGGGCTGACACATCAGATCTGAGTTTAACCTCGACAGCATCCTGATAAGGCAGTAGATCTTCCATCTCCCCACGCGCCTGTCATCATTCCTTGTCAGACAGTTGTTGAAGACGGGCTGTGTGGTTACCACTGGCTACACAGTTACCTGGTTTGTGGATGACGCACAGGGAAACACATTTGAGGAGAGACATAACGAGGCCTCTAATGTGTAAGTGAAGCGGAGATATGGTGAACATCCTCTGGCGCCATCCAGCTAATGAGGACACTGATTGTAGTGATGGGGCGTAATTAGTCTGGTATACTGTAGGAAGAAGAGGGTTTGCTTATGGGCAAATGGTACAGTAATATCTATGGCAACCCTCCCTCCATTCTCAGCCTCAACTGTGTCTGTGCGTTTTACAAGAGGGTATACGCTGTGAAAAATAACTTCTAGAAATGTGTGTGCTTTCCTTTGGAGCTAAATCAGAGACTTTTAGTTTGGTATTAAAACAATTATAAAGGCATTTGGAATAAATATGTATTGATTAAAAAAAACATTGGCATTGAAACACTTTAATTAGCTTTTAGCATCAAAAATATATACAGTATGTGTGTTTGTGTGAGTTGGTTCGTTTACAATTACAATAGTTTATTTGTTTCCCTGGTTGTCTACACCTGTTCCCCTCAGTATTTATACCCTGTGTTTTCTGTACCTGTTGCTGAATTGTTAGACCCCCCACCCCCTCCCTCTCAATTTCAGATGGATATTGTTTTGATTTGAGCTTGAAGTTAGCAAGTGTTCTCGGGAATGACTGACGCTACCTTTAACAGTAATAAAATACTTTTCCACCATGTACAAATTCAAAGTAATCTGCTTTCATAATCAGAACCTAGTGGGCAATGCCCAGACATATTGCATTTTAAATAAGTATAGTGCCAGCAGTTACTACGAAACAAAACTATAATCCCATTGGATTTCACATTATGAAGTTCCCTGTGAGGATGGAAACATTAATGTTTGAATATTCATTATTTTATTATATTACAAGGGAATAAAGCAGATCATTTAAATTAAAAGGTTAGTGTATGTCACTTCTATTGGAACTAAACACTGGAAAACATGTTTTCACCAGAGAACTGTCCTAAGAATTCTAAGAACATAACAATGTGCAGTATGGCCATTTAGGAAAAGACCAGGAATGATAGAAATGAGGCAAATGTACAACGTTTCGTCAAATGGCAACTCGAGGAAGGTAATACGCAATATCTAAAAATCTTTCTACAGTAGATTAGATCATATATTCCATAAGCTTTTTGAATAATGTATATTCCTGGGTGCATATCGTTGATTCTTATCACTACAGACAAGCATGACCGCTGTGTTGACTGTGTTGACATAAAATGTTGCTCTTACTATTCCCCAGCTGATGTGAAGGTTATCCTTAACATTGTCTGGTATCAGATGCTGGAATACAGTTTACATTTTTCATAATAAAACGATTTCAAAACATTGATTGTTCTTGGACCAAGGATGCTTAATTAAACTGATAATGCATGCCATTCACATTTAGACAGCTTCTCATGATTTATTTCATTCCACCTGCAGGCTAGATAACCGTAGGCTGAAATTGCCTGAAGGCATTTTGTGCATGTGTGTGTGTGTGTGTGTGTGTGTGTGTGTGTGTGTGTGCGTGTGCGTGTCTGCATGTGTGCTCATGTGACTGGACAAGCATTCCGGTAGAAACACATTGGATTTGGTCAGTATGCAATGCAATAGGAATGGAACGTGTTGTTTTTAAACAGCATAATTAATATGTACTGTATGTATTTGATGTGTGAGTGGTGTGTCATGTGTAGATGGATTGTGAAAAGTGGCTCAGACTGGAGCCTAACATAACTACAGAATAGTTATGTGGTGTTGACAGATTTAAATGTATTACTCTGGTGTGTATTTTAACCCCCTGATGCAAAATGAATTGACAGAAACTCTGTATATTATTCTTGTAGCGTAGACCATAGCTGTGAGAAGATCCCGTCATTTGGGTTATTCATTTTTCTTTTGTTTCAGTTGAATGGCACAGAGATAAATCCAATACGTAAAGCAATACGGTTAAAAAGAATGAATCAGACAAGGTAATGAAGTGCACACAGGCAGAGCTAAATAAAACAAAAGCATGTCATCCTTGAAATGAATAGAATGAAAATAACATTTAATTTGTTGCCAGATAGTCATTATTACTGCTGACAGAAAGGCAGAGTTTAAGCATAAAGGGGCAAGATTTGCATTATATTTTTTCACCATCCTTGAAAAAAAAAAAATCCCAAAACCGATATTTGTAATATACGCTGTGTTAGTATAGTATATCAACTTAACAGAAAACCACATTTGCCTTCAAGATCTACATTTTTACTTAAAGGAACCATTCCATGAAAACCAAGTATTAGACACTAGACACGGAGAAGTGTTTGCTTCCTGGTCTGTGTTGGCTAAAAAAGGCAGAGAGGCGGGGAAACAGGCGAATGAGAGAAACGTGCATATGTTTAATTACTGCACATAGTTTGTTTGGTAACGCCCCAATGAGGATATGGCCAGCTACGTAGTAAACATGGCAAGGAACTGATGTTGATTGCCAGTACACAAATCATAAGAAAGTTTAATGTTCAACATTTGCAGATGACCAAATCTGTAAATCTAGTTTTTGATAAAGTAACTGGTAGGCCACTAAAGCATAAATAACTAGTCTGCAGGACAGGCATATGATCAATAGTGATGCACTGTGCACATCAATAACTACATTAGATGAATATAGACTATTGTTCAGAAACAGTAAACCGATTAGAAATAGGCTGCTTAAATAATGTGTTGATTTACATTGCTCATTGATAAAGATTGTTTATACTTGTTTAAGATGCTTGTTATACCAAAATTGTTTCCCTGCCAGAAACGGATTGCCGTTTTTGATACCGCGAGTAACAATGCTTTTATCTGGGTCAGTTATCGTCATATCAGACAAAACATTTAACGTCATGTCTGTGATACTAAATCTACAAAAGTAGAATATGTCTGTTTAACTTAAACGTTTCTTGTTTAACCAAATATCACTTTGTGTTGTTGCTAGCAGCTAGCCACCTATCTGTCATAACCCTGTACCAACGTACCGTAGTGGCAAGAACGGCTGCGGTTTTGTGCTGTGTAACGCTTCATTCATTAATTAATATGTGCTTAAAGGCCAATACAAATTTGGCTGTTTAGCGGGTAAGGATGGCTGCGATGTTGTGCTATGGTATAATTTAACCTTCATTCATTAAATAATGTTCTTATGGCTGGTTATCAAAACGTATCACCCCTGTTCTTTCACAGGGCTGTGTGACTAGTTGCTGCTGTGTTTATGTGGTTGACACAAACAACAACAAACTACATTCTGCCTCTTGTATCCTTTACTCTAGTCTGGACAGCGAGGTGGAATTAATGCACAATATTAACACCTTTAAAACTGCTGAAAACAAACCATATGTGGTTCAAAACCCATAAAACTATGTTCAAAACACATCTGAGAACTAGCAGTAAAGCAGTTGTAGCCTCACAGATACGTGGAAGTCGGGGCGGGGTGGGCAGTGGCTTGTTAAATTTGAAATCTGAGCGTTATTCGAGAGTTGTGGTTGTGATTGTGCTATTCCACATTATTTATGTGGTATTTTCACCTAAGCTGGTCAACTACATTGCTTTGAGAAGTCAAGGAACTGTGTCAACAAGTGAAAACAAGCATGAAATGACTCCTTTAATTATGCCATTTTAGAAGTTTAGGAAAACCAAATGAATTATCTTTGGTGTACTCACACTGTAACAAACCATACTGCTACAGTATAATTAAGCATCAAATACAAGTAATTGGCCTCAGAGTGAGAATACAGTATGTTGCTTTTCACGGTACAGTATTGATGCTTGAAGGGGAAGTACTGTATATACATATTTCTCAGCCTCCTGCAAGACCAGCCAGTAAAATTACAGCTTGCTCCAATAGGTATACTTTACAATAATCTATTGCCAGTGTGCCTAATGTTTATAGTCTTGCCTGCACATGAATATTATCACATCCTTCCAGATCATTTATATTTATAGTTGTGTAAGGAACAACCCTGGCGGAATAAATATTTATATAAACTGACTAAAGATATTTCCTCTGTACCTACTCTATAATGTCAGTGTACTGTATACCTGCAGGCCTTGTGTATGGACATTCTCACTTTAAATACACTCCCCATAATGTCAGCATGGCATGTCTGTCTGCAATAAGGGCACCAGCAGTGTTGGTACTGTTCATGCAATAAGTAATTTCACATGAACACAAAGACTAATTAAACATGCAATATGGCTTGTATGCATCAAAGTTTACTGCAACATTACATTTATAATGTAGTGTTAGACAATATTTGGTTTGTAGACTACTATCGTGTATGTTACCTTTATATTCACCTGTTAATGCCATACTGTATGTCCATACAGTGTTGGAGGGCTGAACTCTGGACTGTAGCTTTGATGTAGAGAGGTCTCTTTTCTGCTCCATTCCACTCTTCTCCTGTTTATGCCAGTCCATTAAAAGCTTAATAATGGGTGAATGTGTGGAAAAGATGGCACTGATAACTGGAAATGTCTGGTGTTTGCCGTGGCCCGTGCGACTGATGCATTCAAACTGACCATTAAAGGTTTTATTGTCAGATTCAATCCCAACATATCCTAATCGCTGACCCTCCCCAGGGCACACATTCTAACATCTGGGTCCAATCAGATACAGAATCAGTCAAACAGAAAGATATCCATTATGGGAGGCAAATAAATGGTCCTTTACAGGCTAATTCGGTCTATTTATACAGAATTTAATAAAGACTCACAGAGTTGTCATTGCTTTACAGCTCACACCATTTTTATGTGGCAAATGTTCTTTTAAAAATTGGCAGGGAACCAAATCCTTTTAAAGAAGGAACACAGGGAGGGTATTCACGTGGGCTGATGCATTCAGTGTTATCTGACATTAGAATGAGGCAAAGTAACTAGACTCACTTGTAATTTGCAGGTCATTGTTTGCTATTGTGTCTATTTATGTATTTATTTGTGTAATGTACTGCATTGTGTGTAGGGCTGGGCGATATCGATAAATGTCAATTACATTTCTTTCAAGTCTAAATGCTGAATTATGCTCCTAGGTGAACATACAATATTTATACAGTATTTATACTGTATGTACATACAGTACATACTGTAGCTCACCTGGGGTCATGGATTTACATTTATTTTTTATTTTTATCATTATCTGTTTTTACAATTTACAACAGGATGAATACAAATAATGTCTCCCTCTTTCTGTTGTAAATACCCTTAGTTATGCCGGTTTTCCTTTATAAATCACACCCTACTCGAAATCGAATGCACGTGAACAAGCATCTTGTCCCACCCAATTAAAGGCCACAATTGCCTTTTGGTCACTGAAACTCCCTGAATACATTTTCAGTGATGACTGCAATGACAGCAACACCACAAAAGTAATTTCATCCAATCACTAGATTCAGGGTTAGTGCGGAATTCAATATGGACAAACTAGTCAAGTTTGAGACACTGATTTTCATTCATCCAACACAAAGGGACAAAGACTGACATGTAGCAAAGATATAGCCTAGTCAAATTTAGCGCGTAGGAAAAACACACCCGTGTGTGTATGTGTCTCGCTGATAGATTCCATCCATAGCATAAAAGCAATTTGTTCAATTTGAAACTTTCTGTAAGGGTGTCCAACCAATATTGTAATTGACGTATAATCAATTCAGTAGTTATTGTTCCCTAACACGCTGAAACGAATAAGGCCAACACTAAAGCTAAAACATAAATATACAACTGCAAAACTTATAGTCAGCACAAAACACACACACAAGGCAATGGATTCTGGGGAAAGGGAGCGTGGCAAAGTGCTGTCAAACCTTTTCAGAGAGCAACAGATATTTACTACAATGTTTTATTTGATATGTAACCTTCAGCAAGCTAAAAATAAAACTAAAAATAATAAATGTTATTGTTTTACACATTGTTGGCTGTCTCACTGTTCATAGTAGAAATGCAATAAATATCTAATTCAAGTGTAGTATAATGCTGCTGACTCAATTTCTTTACAGAGATAATATTGAATCTGAAATGGGTGGGTTGTGACTAATAATGAGATCCCACACATCCAATTGTAAGTGGGAGAAGCATTTATCTTCAGAATCCAATAGATTCCAATGGAAGTGAGGTTATTGAGTTTTAGGTCAGGATAGTCTGATAAAAAAAACACATCATTGTAAAGGTTAATATTAGGTTAAGAGCATTAAGGTATGTGATTGGTGTGTGTGTGTGTGTGTGTGTGTGCTGGCATGCACACAAACAGTATCTGTATAAATGTGTGTGTGTGTGTGTATGTCCAAACATTCCTAGGGTCAGGGTGTTTGGAAGAGTGAAAGGTCATTGTAATCAGTGTATTTTCCTCGCAGCTCTAAAAATAAAGCCAATTATGTTTAGCATGTTATTCACACCATTTAAATGATTTGACATGTATTTTACAACATGACAAGTAATATACACGTGCACGTACACACACACACACACACACACACACAATGCAAGTTCAGTCAGGCCACTCTCATCTGGTATAAGCAATGTATTAAGACATAAGCAGAATGCTATTAACAGTGGATCCTTGGTGGAATTGCTTAGTTCAGGAACTCCTCATCATAAGTGTGTGTGTGAGTATCTAACACTTTAACCCTACAAACAGACCTGCAGTAGAGCAAATCATACAGCAATACAACAAGCAAGAATGACAACAACAACAACAACCAACACAACCTAAAACACACACACACACACACACACACAGACATGGAGGTGATGGGAGGTCAACAGTGAACTCGGCATCCATCCATCCTCTCCCGCTTATCCGGAGTCGGTGAACTCAGCAAGAGAGACAAAATGGCCGGGACCTGTTTAGAAAGAAGCTCCCGTTAAGGGCCAGTGAATACGTTAGGCTGAGCAAGCTGGGTTTAGTGGATCAGCTGAGTGTCAGATGATGCCAACAGCACACAGACGTCTGTGGCCTGCCACAGCTAACGCTACACTCAATACCTTAGCATTGTGAAAATGCAGCGTGTATATGACCATGTTTCAAGGCCAATTGTTCAATGGTGGCAACCCATTGTTTTCCATTCTGCAGCAAATGGTTAGTGTTGATGGAGGCCAAATACGTTTACAGAAACAAGAAAGAATAATTTTAGTAACATATCACTGAAACTTTTTTGATATGAATAAGTTTCCTAAAATAACAAGATTTACAACGTCATTGCCAGGGACATTGCCGCAGATATTCACGGATGGGGAGACCAAGACTCTATTTTTCTTAAAGGCGTCATACAGTTCTAACTGTTATGAAAGTGTAAATATGAAATGTTGTGTCAAGGTTGATTTAACATATACCTGTCTCATAGTTTGTGAGACTTATATAATATGACTGAAGAAGACATTTTAAGACAAGAGGTGATTGTGCATTTGGTGCTGTGGAACTCTCTCCCATTAGGCTTGAGAGCCTTAGATTCTGTGGCCGCTTTTAAAAAACACCTCAAGACAGCAAGCTTTTAATTAGCAACATAGTGTGAGGCTTTTGTTTTATATTATAATGTACTTTTATTTTGTACGGTGTAGGATTTTCTTTGTTCGTACTGCTTTGACTGTACAGCACTTCGTGACCTTTGTCTGTGAAAGGTGCTCTATAAATAAACTTCACTTACTTACTTACAAGCACACACACATTTCCAGTTTGTGCTGTCAGACAGTGACATATCTTTTATTTACAGCTAGACTGTGCATCAACACCTTCTTGCCCAACGGGATCAGCATGCTTTCACCTACCAGTATATAATATCTCTCTTCTTTTCCCTACTGTTCTGCTGGCAAACCTATAAAGGGAATGCTGTTAATTATTGATTATCCACACCTGTTCCAAATTCCCCAAGTCCCAGGAACCACACCCCCGCTCTCTATCCCTCACTGACATTGTTTAACCACACCGACCAATACACAGTATACAAATAAATAAATCAAAGTCCACTGACGCCATCGGATACTGTAGGTTTTTCTTTCTTCCTTATGGAGTTTGTAAGTAAGTAAGTAAGTAAGTAAGTAAAATTTATTTATATAGCACCTTTCACAGATAAAATCACAAAGTTTTTCACATAAAAATGGAGTTATATAAGTACATAGACAACATTTTTACAATTTACATACAGAAAATAACGTGTCAAAGGCACACCAACCCTAGTTTAATTAAAAGCCTGTTTAAAAAAGTGTCTTCAACTGCGTTTAAAAAGATTCTACAGAATGTAGTTCACGTAAAAACACAGGTAAATCATTCCATAGCCTAGGTGCCACAGCTTTAAATGAACAGTCCCCTCTAGTTTTGAAATGTGTGTGGGGAACCACCAACAATGTCTGACCTGATGAATATGAACGTGTATCAGGTCAGCAATGTAAGGAGGAGCTTGTCCGTGCAAGGCTCTAAAAGTATGAACGAGAATTTTAAAATGAATTCTAAAAAGTACTGGCAACCAGTGTAGAGAGGCTAAAACAGGTGTGATATGCGCTCGTTTCCTTTTGTCAGTTAAAATCCTTGCTGCAGCGTTCTGAACAGCCTGGAGACGGTTGAGCTGTTTCTTATTTAGATAGGTGAAAAGACTGTTACAATAGTCCAAACGTGATGAAATAAAAGAATGGATGATCATCTCTAGTTCGGCTTTAAACACTAGAGTTCTTATTTTGGATATATATATATATAGTTTATGTATATAGTTTGCCAACTATCTTGCTCACCATTAATATATCAATTGCCATATATTTATTCTGAAGGTGACCATACCAAGCAGGAAGATGACAAATTAAATCTGAACATAGCCTAAACCTGCTGAGTAATAGAGGCCAGAGATTTCTAAGAAGGTACTGTAGCTAAGAAGTTACAGTACAGCATCTCCTGAAAATATACTTTATTATAATATATATATATATATAATTTCACAGCTCACATAGAAAATGTCCAGTTCAAACAATTTGGCCAACATATCTGGTTTTGTGAGGATAATTTGTGATTTTATCTTGGACACATTGATTTCTAATGCAACAATATTTGAGGGGCCTTATTTTTGGCCAGCTTCACCTAAAGTTAGGCCTTCAATGTTTTTCTGGCCAAGGACCCCTTGGCTGATAGAAACACGACACAGGGACCCCTATCATATATGGTATAAAATATCTAGTTGGCGGGTCAACAATAATGTGTAGGGCCGCCTATAGTGCCATGTATAAAAGCCACTAACTAAACCATTCAAATAATTATTGACAGTTTTAAACTTATGTTGTTTTTATGTTAATGTAGATTTTCTGTATATGTTATTGTTTTTTTGGACAAAAAAATGTTTGGGATCAAATAATTTGGAAGACCCTTTGCAGTACCTCTGAGGACCCCCTAGGGGTCCCCTGTTGAAGACCTCTACCCTACAGTGTTTGTTGTAGGGCCATGTCAGAATGCATAATCAATTTGAAGGGCGTCTCATTCATTATACAGTAACGTCGCCAGTTGAAAGAGAATAGCAGAGGGCAGCACATCCTTGTGTGCAGCATGCACTCACAGTAAGCACATCTGACATACGGCCCTCTGCGACCGACAGGGAAGAAAGTCTGACCCAGAGAACTAACCCCTTACTGATGTTGAGATCAGCCTTTTCAGAAGAGTGTGTCTTCACTGAATTAAAAGATGAGCTGAAATCCGCAAATAGGACCCTGGCATGTGTGTTCAGTAACTGCATTAAGTCAGCACTGCATAGTGTGTGTCATTTTGTTGCTCTTATACTGTTCTGGAACTGGAGTGGATATACGTAGCTTGGTGGTCACAGTGATGGTCAAGTGACTGGCCATGGTTTTAGACAATATGATGGAGGTTATCTCAATAGGCTTATTTGGCACATGCTTAATTATGGAGAATGTGTGTGTGTGTGTGTGTGTGTGTGTGTGTATGTGTGCCTACGAGGGACTGAAACAACCTAGCAAAAACATTATTTTAAAGACAGGCTTTCTTTTTCGACTTGGAGGAATGATCATTCTCATTGATGATTTTTGATGTCTGTACATTTAATCACATTCTGTCCTGCCATTCTCAGTGTCAAATCAACAGTAACTCCCAAACATGACCAGTTGTGAATTTGTTAATTTTGTTTAAAAAATACAATTTAACCTCCCCCTTATCAGTTTATTTTTCTTACTTAGTAATTTAATTTTACCAGCACAGAAAGCAACCTTCCAGTTAGACAGCTTTTAGTCATTTGGATACCCGTGACTTATTTGGGAATATTTTCACATTTTTAGTCTCAGACTTAATAGAATTTGACATTCAATTCGATAGTGTCTGAGTTCATCGGTATCCTGGTAGGATTTAAACAAATGAGTCTCCTCAAAGCAGTCCCTTCAATGCTTACATCTATCAGATCTGTATTTGCTCGGTGACAGACTTGTATTTTGGCAGAGTGAAGGTATGCATATCACTTAATAAGCATAGGGCATATTCCCATAACAGCAATCAATAGTCTGGTTTATAAAAGTTGGACAGATATTGCTGGAGGTGTCGCTGTTCAGATAAATTACATGATTAAATATCCCAGATCATTTAGATGGGTTGGTCTGTCAGAGCAACCGATACATTGAATTTATTATACTATTGTCCAATGGATCTGTTGACATCCCTGACACTTTTGGTTAAATGTGGGTGGGGTGGTAAACAACGTTTGCTAAACAAATCTAACATCTTGTGAAAGGCAGAAAGGCAGATGCAGCTGTTCTCATTGTCTACACACACTCCCATCTCCTGACAACACTGACTAAAGCTAGCTGTGTACTGTAACAGCGACATGGCTGAGATGTCACAAAGAAACTACTTAACCAGGAAAATGTTTTATTTCCTCACAAATCTATAGCGTTGGCTTACATGTGTCCATTTCAGATGTAAATATAGAGTGACTGAAGGAAGCTGACTGGCATGAATCCCGCTAGGGAGGGTTCTCTCTGTCCATAGGATAGTTTAAACAGACTCTCATATTGTAGTGCTGTAGTGAAAACTACATTGAAAAGACTAAGCATGACCATCAACTAAACTTAGACTGCACTTTACTGTACAGGCACAAAGGTTGGAACACATGTTGAATATACTGTAATACCCTGTTGCACCACAGTACACAAATGTATGCTTCATCAACGTTTTTGAACTTTTATTGGGCTTGAAAAAACACTAGATGAAAGCAGCAGTAGAGAAAAGATTGATGTTAGAAGAATGTTAATGCAAGATATGTTTTTTAAGGCCTCCTGCTTTACTTAACTGCTGTTTAATGTATTTTCACATACACTCCCAGCTTGCAATACATCTGCAGTCAGACCACTGGAATACATTAGTTGACAAATAGCATGCCTCTAGCGTGCAAAGTTGGCTGAAGGTAGCCTTAAAAGTGTGGCCTGCTGTTTGTCCTAGCTCAGTGAAATGTTGCTCTGCTGAGAAGCCGCTCAAGGACAGTGGGTGTTCTGTACAAAATGGGGTCCTCTATTCTTTCCCTTGACTTGACAAGAGTCAAGGACTTATGTGATTTTTGTTGGCTGAAAAAAGACCAATACAGATAGCGGACTATGTGCGTGTGTGTAAGCGACTTAAGAGAGAGAGAGATTTGAGTGTTGCGGAAGTATATCATTATTTGTGTAGACTATAACCAGTACTGCAGGACCTGTCCAATTGAATGCGGCAGCCTGAGCACCAGCGATTTGACTGACACGTCTTGACACACAGACATAACAATGACTGTATTTTAGGAACACTAATCTAAAGATAGATAAACGGCTGCTGCACACACATCACCTGAATGTATAACAGCGAGGATGTTACACACCCCCCTTCCCATGCCTTAGCTGTGGCTAAAGAGGATTTTCTCAAAGGGGTTTCTGTGACTTCCTGGTGCAATGCGTGGTGATGAGGACCCAAATGCACAACAAAACGACGCAGAACTGAACATTACAGGGCTTAATCCAAAAAGCAGGACCACAGGGACACACTGAACAATCACACAAGGGCTTAAACACACAGGAAGCCAAGTTAGGGGAGAGACCATTGGTTAACAACAACGAGGGACAGGTTAATAAGCATGTGAGACACGGTTAACTAAGACAGTGGTGAAACTATCGAGACTAGGAATTAACAGGCCTAGTGGAAACACAAGGAAAACAAACTCACAGAGCCACAGACTGACACCTTAATGACCACTCCTTGGAAGATTCCGCAGCTGTTCCAGGTTTTCTCCATTTGGAAATAATGGCCTTTAATGTGGTTTGCTAACTTTGTGATCTGTAACTTGTTTGTTCATCTCCTCTACAATGTATTGTGATCGCAGCATGTGCTGCTTGTTGAAGCCATATTGCCTACATTCTATAATTCACATTCTGCTGTAAATAATGAAGCCTGGGTGTGTCTGCTATAATTTAATCCAATGATCGTTAATGGGGGGATTTGTAGTGAGAGGCGTCTTTTTCCAGTTGTTTCATATAGGAAGTTAGCGTTTTAACGTACTGATTATGGTTTCCAGGGCATTTTGTGCTTTAGACGCCGGCTGTGCCTTGTGGAACACAGAGCGCCTCGGAACAGAACTCGGAGCAGAACTCGGAGCAGAAAAGTGCTCAATGTTTGCATTTGTTTCCCTGTTATCCAATTTAATTATTTGAGAAGCAGGCCTTTCTGGTGGTGTCAACAAAGTGTACAGTTGCTAGGAAACCGAATTAATGGTGGCAGCTTTTGCTGGATAAGCGGTGTCTGGTGTTTTTTGCGATATTTAAAAAATACTTTGTATATCTGCTCAAACTGTTTCACTAGCACAATAACTGTGTAAATAAATATACCTGTATGCTTATAATGCTAGAAAACTATAGTAATTGTTTTAGCAGTGCACACACACACACACACACACACACACACACACACACACACACACACACACACACACACACACACACACACAC
>JAODOY010009981.1:0-29302 GCA_025399855.1 Forbesichthys papilliferus | reverse complement strand
ACATATATATAATAATCATAATAATAATATATATATATATATACACAATATATCAATCGTTTTGTCGGCGTTGTTGCAACTGTTTGTATCTACCAGTTTTGAAACAAGCTTCAACGGCATCACATTTATCCACCCTATAGGAACTGGTTTGAACAGGATTTCCAGACTCATCTCAGCAAAACATTTGCTGAGAGCAACAGCCAGCAGAGCTACACTAATATTTTATGACCTAGTGATAACCGTTTTAGCACTGTGTTTTCCAAGGTTGTGTTGTATTTAAATATATTTAAATATTTAAATGTAAACGGGATATAAATGATAAAACTGCATGAATGCATGTTTAATACAAATCAACTTAATCATGAAACCAAAAAAGTAGTATTTGGTAAGCACAATGCTAATGTATTGTTCATGAGCTAGCTTACAGTGCATTAATCATCATAATTTAGTGTAACATATTATTTATGGTTAAGGAAGCATGGCGTACATGCATAATACTACAGCACACTGCTACAGGACAGCGTTTACCAAGTTCTCCAAAGTAGGAGGCAGTCAGCAGAGCGTGCTCGAGTTTGATTTGGGCATTTCCATTCTGTTGGCAGAACTTACTATATACAGGGAATCAATTTGAACCAGCCATCTTCATGTTCCAGCATACCTCCTGAAATGAAAATAAATAAGCATATTTAAAGTGACAGCCAGGTGTTCTGTCACTGAATGTGGCAGGCATGCTCTGAATTGAATTTGGGCCCGGCAAATGAGATAGGCGGCTAAAAACCAGAGCTTTCAGTTAGCATGGCAGATGGAGCTAGCTGGCCTTTTTCATCAGGGTATTTTTCTTCCAGTTTGTATTCAAATTAAAGTAAATTAGTATGTATTGTAAAAAAAAAGCCCTGCTTCAGTTTGCACTTGCTCAGCAAACTGTAAAAATAGCTTGACCTTGGCATGTGTCACTATAACTTATCGGTACGCAGCGTTAGTGTTTCTAAAGTAAATTGATTCAATATGCCTATATGTGATCTAACTGTGCCACGGTACCTGATGAATGTTACATTTTATATATGCTGAACATTAGTAATAACTGCACTATTTGAAGTGTAGCCAGTCTAAGACTTGTCATTCTATTTTAAGTTTAATTGTTTTAATAATAATAAACAATAATGACATCTACCAGGTTTGCTGCAAAGTTTATACCATCATATTCACTATCGGTGACAGACATGAACTGCAATGAATAACCTACCGTACAAAAACAATGATGACACCATAGAGTATTTAGAAACGGAAGGATTATAATTCTAATGTATATATGTGAGAGCTCCGACTGGCCCCATGTGAAACGAAGCACTGCTTTATTTCTATATTCTATGAGGAACATGTGTAGACATGGAAATACTGTGTGTTCCTAAACATATTTTCATAGAAAAACGTGTTATCGTCATCTGTTTGATTGACTTTTCTATTATTGTTTAAAATGTAGCGTAGCACTTGGCTGTTACTGTAAGTGAGTTAACAGTCATTTTCCCCTGTGATAATGTGCACTTAGTTTATTGCTGGTTAGGGTTAATTATGACTGAACCACTTCATGAGATGCACACAAACAGAATGTATACAATGTTTATCTACAAGTGCAGTAGTTGCAGAATACCTTTGTTTATCCAGGGATTTGGGAACATTTCAGGAAATAATATTAGATTCTAATAACCATTTTGAGCAAGTCCTCTCCACACACTAGTACAGTACAGTAGTAGTACAATACCTCAGTCGTGTTTGACTTACTGGTACAGTGTGTATGTTGAAGTTGATGGCAACATGTTCAATTTGAGTAAAATATGTTGATTAGCCTACAGTTGCATTTGACAAAAATCACCTTTAGCAAGAGAAGCAGCAGAAATAATACAGGAGCTATCACTGTGCGGAAGTAGCGAGATGCCAAATTCTTTCTCTGTGGAGCTGAGGGGTTAAAGGTGGAAAAACCAAACCAAATCAGTGTTTCCCCCTGTAGTTCATTACACTCCTTGCATGATCAATCATAGTGAGTTGATGTCCAAATGCAACAAACAATTGCTAATGCTCCAAATAATCAAGCTTGATTGAAGGTTTGGGTGATCCATAGGGATCTCATTACCAAGTATCTTCTCTCTGGGTAACCTGGCTCCAGCAAACTGATTGACTTTGGCTGTCACAGTGCATTAAGTGTGGCTGGCATGTTGTATAAAAGGCCAGCAGGTGTGTCCTCAAAGCATAGACCTGTCATGGGAATTGACAGTTCCACACATTTGTTGACATAGCTCATTCCATCTCTCTCTGTCTCTCTCTCTCTCTAATGAATTGAATTAACTAACCTGTTTTGGATGATGTTGAAATATCCCTTATATATGCCTATTTAATATGAATGGAGTTCCACATACTGTACATTTAGATTGGATGCCAATGTGGTGTGAATTGAGGACATTTACAAAACATGTTGGAGAAATAAATGTGCCACCGTGGTAACAGGGTCAGAATATTACAGTATGCGTTTACTGTTGTTGTTCTTGTGGCTCATTAGAAATATAGGCTCAACCCTGACCTTAACTGAGAAAAATATATATGGCATGTTTACATACATTTTTGCTGATAAATATAAACACCTCTGTCACTTATTCCTACAACTTAATGATGAGCCAGATGTGAATTTAACAAGCACCATTGACTTGCAGAGAGCAGCCACTATGGTGGTAATTGCCATCTGCTGAAGATCACACTGGCATATTCGCGTTTAGAAAATAAACATAAGGCGTTTGTAGGGTAGATGGATAAACCCACTTTAGGAATGATCGATTCGGTTCCGATTAGGTCCAATAGAACACGCAACAGACCTTAATATAAGTAAAACAGCTCTTTAATTTAGCCCATCTTGAGTCACAGACCGATTGTCCCCCAGACAACACCCGTGGCCTAATTAACACTCAATTTAAATAGTAGTCAGATGAGACCAAGCTGAAATGTATGGGAATGTTCAGAAATACATATACATTCATATACATTCTACATAAATATATACACACACACACACACACTAACTATATACACCATTGCCTTAAACATAATGCATGTTTAAGTCATAATTACCATTTAGCCACAATACATAAGTCAACAAACATTTCACTATACACCCTTCCTTTATTTCACTTGGCCTGCTCCAGGAGCTAACACGCTGCCCAATCAGAGCGCACCTCAGAGCATTCAATGCTACACTGGATCCATGAAACATTCAAGCACACCGATTAATTTAACAAATACTTAGAATGAAACTAGCTTCCTCACAGTGTAACCATTGCAACGCATGCCCCTATGGTCAATAACAAGACAAATTCAGTAACTTTCAGCACAATACATAGTACGGTTGTGTTGTGTTTATACTGAAATGTTGTCCACCTAAACTAAGATGAGTTGTACAATATGTGGTAAAATACATTATAATAAGGGTGTGACATCGGATAAGAAGTTAGAATGTCATACTGTATGCATTGGGCAAATGTTATTCCAACAGTGTGTTTGAACTCAAGGCCACACACCTGGCTTATATGGCAAAACAATGGCAATAGTCAAACTGAATGTCACCTCGTTTCGTTCATCCCGCACACAATGAAATGTTCTGAATGAGATTTGTGCTATATACAACACATACAGTATGTACACACAGATATACACACTCAAACAACAAAGACTTTTCACGCATACACACACGTGTGTCCTCGACGACTTTTTTTTGCCAGATTTGAGTTCATCCATCAAATAATGTGTCTCTTGATTAAATGGGACAGGCCTTGGGATTGGTGTAGCCTTTTATAGAGGTTACACTGAAACATACTTTGTGTTCAATTAGTGCCAACTGTGTATTGTGAAGAGAAAGCATCAATTACATAGTTTCTGTGATGAAGCACACTGCTTTTCTACCTTCATAACAGCACGTTTATAGCCATAGTGTGGACCCTTTGGTCAGTGAAGTCATGTACAAAATCCCTCACATAGAGACCTTCTGTGAGTGATAGATATATCAGACCGGCACAATAAGCCCCAGCATGTTTATCAGAGGGGCTGTTTGGATCAATGGCATTTCAAAGCAGCTTTAACATGCCCCCACTGGGATGTTGAGAGGAATTAGATGCTGTTCTTTTTCTCCGAAATAAAAAAAGCTTTTTTCAGAGTTAAAGCTTTTGTTGTCAAGTGTCAAAATGGGCAGTGGCCTTGGTTTGGTCACAGCGGGGATTACAGCATGATACAGCTGCACTAACATTGGTAACCCTTGATGTTGTGACGGTGTGGGTGCAGTTGATATTAAGATCTACTGCTAATTAATATTACACTGCTTGACGTCAGCCAGGTGTTAAAAAGAGCACATGTCTAGAATACACGCATCATTAACTTACTTATGTTAGGGCATGTATGAACAAGGGCAGTTAACAAGAATATTAAACTAATCAGCCAATATAATAATCAGCAAATATAATAAACTCACCCAGAGAATTCATTCTTCAGCGACTAACAGACATTTCTGTAAATGATACAGAAAACCTGCTAATTTTCCCCTGACTACTGTTCTTAGACGAGACAAAAACATGATTGGGTGTATTAATATGCAAATGAGATGTTTCTGAAAGAACAATTGGGAATTTTTAGAGAAGGGCAAATAAGTGCACATACATTAATAAGATACTGTATGTATGTGATCAACAATGAAAACAACTAAAATTAAAATAAATTATGCTGAAGGAATGCATGGCAGACTTCACATATATATGCCATTAATCAACATACTTAGAAGAGAGTGGAATTCATTTAAAACTTGAGTATTAGAAGTGTGCCTTTATTTTGCGTATGTTGGTGTTTAGTAAACAATTACGGCAATGGCTGTTTGTTAATTGTAAGTAGCTATATATTTGTTGTAACTGAACGTTGGTAATTACTGTATTTCACAATTCCCATTTAAAGTTCTTGAAGAGTTAAGAAATGACATTGTCTGACAAACTCAGAAGTGACCACAGACAGCAGATAGCAGAATCAGCAGCTATCTTCAGCATTTACCACTGCCAATTTCCTCTCCACTAACCTCACTTAACCCACATATCCAGGGCTGCTGGTTTATTTATTTTATTCTTTGAAACCCTTCAACGTTAAGACCAAATACTTATTCATCCTTTGATAAAGCAATTTTGGGATTGAACTGTTCTGTTAAACTATTCTGTTATAAACGTTTATTTTTCTAAACTGGATTAGCTTCTTACTATAATAATACCTTTCAAGTCATGTTCATCATTTAAATTTATTTGAAATGTCTTTAACAATAATTTCTACAACAAACTCATTCACATCTGCAGTTGAGACTTATATGGTGAGATTCTCTAATAAGTTTTGAGAAAGCAAGTGTAGAGCCAACTGCACATGAGCAGTTTAACATGTTCAACTCTATCTGAAATCTAATCCAAGATTCTGACAGCCTGATGTAACCATATATAATAATAATAATAATAATAATAATAATAATAATAATAATAATAATAATATTGCAATTACTATTCCAAGTAACTTGTTACTGCGTTACAAGAACGAGATTTATGGTCCTAGCAAACTTATGGTAGGATAATTGGACCAACCTGTCCAGTCATCTGGTTTGAGAGGCTGCAATGGTTTTACTTTGGCTGATTGTTGACTCCTAAGGTTCGTTATTGTTCCAATAAAGAGGTTAGAGTTCTAAAATGAGCTGGCTACACAGGTTCTCATGTCAAGGGGCGAGGCAGGGTAGAGATTGTGAAATAAATATATATTAACTAGTAATGTAATTAATTACTTTTAATACCCAGTAATAAGTAATAATGTTATTATTAATAAGTAGTCATATTATTCATTTTTGAAGGACCAATAAGTAACTACCAGGCAGTAATCGGGTTTAACCGTTTACATGGTAGAATTCATTTTTCAATCGGGTCAAGGAACGGGTTCAACTACCTCTCTGCTTCCGAATGAAATTTTGATTGTGTTGGCCGTTTCACTTCCAATCGTGGTGTTTATATGGAGCATTTTCTTTTGGTTTGGCTTTTAACATGATTCCAGTCGGAATATTAAGGCCCATGTTAACGCTGTGTAAAATAGAAAGGCACTCAGAAAGTATGAGTTACTGTACATTGTGCTGCTGGTTACAATAACGAGCACACAATATTTCATTCAGCAAACATTTGACTTAACCTTTAACATATTGCATGCTTACAACACACACAGTCAATCATATCTGATCTGGCATCTTGCATGAAGCTGTATTATATCCAATATGTGAGCAGATCAAATTATTCACTGATAAATGCTTGGTGATAGTCCATTAATGTTGAAGACCCGAGGGCTGCAGTTACAGATGTTTCTTACTGACCTGGACATGTGAGTAGAGGTGTGCATGACAGATGTAGTCACACAGGAACTGTGGCAATATTTTCACGGCTAAAATGAAGCTTTGTTGCCACACCATATGCTGTATAAGCATTAGTTTGATTGGACACTTTGGTGGTCTGATTAGGAAAGATTGATTATTAAAACAAGGAATATTTATAGACAGGCATTTTCTAAAATATACAATTAGTGAAAATGATTAAGAGAAATATGTTTTATGTAGTAAAATATCACTAAAATTACCATAACACAATTTAGAATCTTTCCAAAAATCTGACTACATTTATTATTTAATGCTCAGTAGTACAATACATCTGTGACAGAGCTTCGTTTTGAGAAACCAAAATGTAACAATGCTATACCACTCCAAGTAGCCTACAGTGCAGTTTACAGGCTGCAATGCAGTTATCTTCACTACAATTGTAGTTGTATATTATGAGTTGTTTTAAATTATTCAGATAAACTATGTTTTTAATTATCTTTTCAAATGAATGTTATACAATATTTATCATACATATATTAGTATGTGTTCTTGTGCCAAGATGCATTGTTTATTGCATTATTAAAATAAAAAAAAAATAAAAAAACTAGAGCCAGCAGGCACACAATTCCTCAACAGCAAAATGTTGAATTGATTTCAATTACAATACGCTGACATAGTAATGGCATACATACAGTACCACACAAGAAAGTATACTGCAATCACGTATCAAGACCAGGGGAAAAGGAACATTTCCATTTTAAAGACTGGACATGTAGAAACTAGAGTAAAGTCATTTGAGTTCCAATATCACACTGAGCACTGTTCACACATTTGGACCCTGTAATTACAGTGTCCACGGGCAATTAAAGTAATTTTCTAATCTATTCAAGACCTTATTGTTTCAGTTCTGAGTCCTGAATTAATCAACTGTCTCATCAAAGCCTTTCTGGCAATATAAACAGAAACAGATAGAGAAGACTTAGCATAGACAACCAAAGACAGGCAAACTCTCTTGATTTGGTCCTTTGAAGGCATGCCTGTAGCTTTTCCATTTTTGAAAACTATGATCATTTAGGCTATGAGCAAACTTCTCCTTCATTGATATGCTTTTCATATCTCCCCCTTGCTCACCCATTCCTTGAGCAGATACAGTTTTAACAAGAGATAATAACTGTATTCATACCCTTCAGTGAACCCTGCGGGGCGCAGTGACAGGCCTCCATCTGCCATCTTAAAAGGGAAGAGGTTTGTGGGTGGGAGGGAGCAGTACGTGACGCATGGGTTTCCACTTCTAGCCATGTCTCGTCCCTCTTTTCAGCCACGCGAATCTGGATGTGTCTGTTACATTTCATCGCTCCAGGTGACATTTATAGTCATTCAGCGCTGTCAGATGGGCTACACCTGGGGCTCTCCAGAGTGCCCCTTCACAGGGACTAGTTTGAGGGGTTGGGTATGCCAGTGTTTTTTTGAATCTCACCTGTCACTATGGGAAATGGATAACGGCAATCCACAAGATTCAGCGACTGGTGTTTAAAAATGACCTTGTATTCGCTTTTGGAATGTCATTATAGATTTATAAAATAGTTATAAACAGGTCGCTGATATTCCCACCAGCATATGTAATGTAATGCTGTACATAATTTTGATGGATGGCACTGTTTTTGCAGATAGTATTCCTGGCAGTACAACTGCCATACCTTCCTGGATACTATACATTTTGAACAAGGGACAAATGCCTCCTGCCTGACTTCCAGTTTATTGCCAATTTGCCATACCATTTTTCCAGCATGGTCTCTTGCCTTGTTAAAAAATACTGCATTTAAATCTCCCGACTTGTTAAACCTGTGCGCCGGGTATAACGTCTAGATTTTGTACCTGTATATATTTAGCCATAAAAGAGCTCCAGTAGTTTTATGTACAGTTCCTGATACACAGTGACGTGACATACAGCTTCACAAATGGAATACATTACATTTGTTATATGTTCAAGGTCATTAAGCATTCTAATGTGATCTCAAGATACAATTGTTGTTCCAGTGACAAGATATACAGTACCTGGATATTAAGGCTAAAGTAGAGGAGGTGAGAGAGACAGAGAGAGAGAATTTCAACCAGTCATAAGAGATCACATGACCCTGTCAACCAACTGTGAGAGGGTACAGTACATAGCAAATCCTTAAATTGCTGCTCGTGAAATGAAACTTTCATAAGTCCTTCAAACTTGGGTGATGTCGCATTATACAGTATGTGCACATTTTTATCCATGTCGAAGATAATATTGTGACTAACATATATCACAGCTGAAAATAAATGGATGTTAAGGGGAATTTTGAGCAAAGAGGTCTAAGTCCTACCTGCTTATAATTGTTAAATGCGATAGTTGTAATCATAAAGGAAAATTAAAATGTCTATTGAAGGCCCCGTAGTCCATAGGTAGCCCACTGTGACCATTCAATCACCAGAAAAGTCAATAACAAGCAATGGAGATAAAAATAGTGTGGCTGAGACAATCGATTATACTGTTGCCAAGGCACCTCTTGTTTGCAGCCAGGCATGGCTAATTGAGGTCCATCACCTCATGGCCCTTTGCCCTTATCCAGCACTGTTGTATATCTTGTGACCAGACCATAATGTACACCTTTAGTTAGCTATTGTTATTTCATCTGAAAGCTCCCAGTTATTTTTCACTAACTTCATTTATTTTTTACACATTTGTGAAGAGTTGCCAGTTACAGTATTTGTGGTGTTAAGCAGCTATATGATCAGGTTCTCACAATGGCCAAGAACCAGGGGTGTTCCCCCCCCCAATATTGTAAACAGTTGGATTTGTTGGAACAGTTGGAAAATGTATCCCGCGAGGGAGAAATACATTTAAAAATATAAAACTTATTTTGAAAGCGCGCCCGGCAAAATGCGCCAGGGTACATACAATTACACCAGAATGCAGGAAATTAGGTGTTTAACCCTAAAAATGTCCCCCCAAATTGTGTCCTTCTCCCCTAATGTTGAAGTCACTCCTACGCCTTTGGGTTCTCAGGAAGGTGTGGAGATTCTAGTCTTTCGCCAAACAGATATGTGTTGATGTAGGCACATTAGCGTGCAATTAAATCACTAATCTGTATATAATGCGGATATAATGAGAACATCATTTAAATTCCACAAGGGCCCATTTAGTAATGTCCTCATGACACTAATCCACAGAATAAAATATGAGAATATCCAAGGCACAACACTATGAATTAACACAAAGTGCCTGTGGTATGGGAATGGTCTCACTGAAATATTGCCATAGACAATTTGCCTGCGAACTTGTGTTGCTGTGGTAAAAGCAATGTACTTTGGTGAGTAGGAGTTTGGGAGTTTTCTGTAATGCGTCAGATGAAAATCCACTTTCACTTATGTCATATAGCCCCACTTCAGGGCTATATTGTGGAAAATAAAAAACCCAAACATTTCTGATTTTCAGTGCTGTGTCTAATAGAAGATTTGACAGGTAAAAATAATCATACCCTCTCGTTGAAGTGAGGAGATAGAGGGAATATGAAAGGCCACGCCATTCATCATCAGTACAGTGATGTGCGAAGGCCCTCTGGTCTGTTATACAGTATGGTAACTTTACTTTTAGTGGTGACACTAAATTATTGCAAATATTGCTTTATTAATAATGCTTTTAGCATCTCTCAGAGTCAATGTATTTCTTCTATGGTGGCTCTTGTTACATTTTAACATATAATCAATCATCAGTCAAACTGATGGATTGTTTTATGTTTTTATTTTTTAATGATTGGGTAATCCATTCATCTGCGGTTTTGTGGGACTACAACATAACTAATGATTGTGAAATGTTGTTTGAAAGTTGCATTGATGTATCAGTGGGATTTTTTATCTGAACACAAATCTTTGGAAGCGGGCCAGATTCTTTACTCTTTCAAACCATTTTGCTGACGGGTTCAGAAAAGGCTTTCCAGTGTCCTCCATAAACTATTATTAGAGTTAACTGTCTTAAATTACAAAAAAAAAAAAAAAAGCTATCAGAGTAGGCAACAAATGTGCCGACACATCTTGGCACGGCGGGAACAAGCACTGCCGCTGTACCTCGGTTCATTACTGAAAATGGCCGAAATTGGCTCCTGTACCACAGAAAGCCCCAGCCAAGACAAGAATTGATGTATGCACGCTCAAGTGCTTTCACTCCACTTTTATGGTCCAAAGAAATCCGAACTGTGGTCTCGTCTCCCTTGCCAGTTTTGGCAGCCATTACAAAGGCCTATATGATGATGGAAAGAATGTCACAAATGACACTATGGCAGTAGGGAATGTGAACTAGCGCTGATTTACTCATTGTGCTCGCCACATTGACATGTAGTAAAGGAGGTGAGTGTTTAAGGGAAACGTGACTGTACTTACATTATCGCCTCTCATGCTACATCACCACTGTAAATGCCACTAAGACTGTAATGCTCTCCCTTTAATCCCAAAAACCCATTCCAAACCAGTAGGTGCACCTTCCCAAGCCGTCTATTTTCACACCTTACTCCTATACTCTCTCTGTGGCTCTGTCACTCAAACCTAATACAGCTGCTTAACGCTAGCTGTGGCAATGCTCACTGTTCCACGCTGGCTCCATAATAAACGGTGAAAAACACAAGTTGAAAAATTAAACATGAGTTTCTACCATGCTTAATGCTTTTTCTTCATTAATTGGCAATCTGCTTTAACAGAAGGATAGCAGGAATTCAAATACAAGTTACTCTATTATTGACAATATTTGGTATGAAGGTTTTTGGCCATAATGTAATATGTACCTTACTTGTGTTTTAGGCTAATTAATGATATGTCCATCAAATGTAAAAACATTGTAAGGAGTGCAGACACATTTGAGTATGTTCTGTGACACTATGCTTAAACTGTATTGTTTGTTGTGTATTGTGTTTTATTGTTTTATTTTATTTAGTCCGTGTTACATGCATTGATGTGTACAGCCTTGGCTGTTTTTAAATGTGCGTTATAAATAAACTGACTTGACTTGACTTGACCAGCCATTTGCATAAAAGCTTTACTCTCTGGGACAGAGGTCCCTCTCTGATGGAAAACAGGTCCGTCCTAGGATGGAAAGGAAAATGCCCCTCTGACACTACAGGGGTTATAGCGCCATTGAAACCAGGTTTATGGATGTGGTGGACCTGGGATGAACCTCTATATATTATATATATATGACTAATTCACTTGAATATATGATTTTCAGGGGTGTGAATACGTGACTTCTAAATAATTCAATGTTGGTTAAGAACCTCCCCCCCATCCAGAGCACATACTGTACTGTATGTGCTCTGGATGGGGGGGGGGGGGCCCAGGAATCATAAAACCCCACGTCCCCACAAACATTGCAGAGAAAGGAGATATGTACAGTATCCCAACACACAGGTACAACTTCATACATTAGGTGTTTCCTTCATCCTTACATGTAACATAATCTACATATTAGCAATGAATATTATTACCAATGTTTTCTCTCATGTTATGATTTATTTTTCATAGATGCTATGACTAGCCTTTGTCCAGGACCCGCGGAGCTACCATCTAACAACTATCCAAACTTAAAACGTTTCTAACGCTGGGTTTTCTCAACCAGTAAAGCTTTGCCTGCTACAGCACACCAGTCGGCAGCCAGGGAGCTGCTTTGCAGTACACTGTGCACGAGGAACAAGCTGTGGCTTCAAATAACTTCAGAAAGACAAAAATAGTGACGCTCCAGCCACGAACCAGGGCTGAGCTGCAATACCGAACAGCCCAGCCAGACAGTGACGACGAGTTGGAAAGAAGGGAGCCAGTGGCCGTGACGTCATGACGACCCGAGGCAATCCAACGCAACACCAATCTAAACCAACTGACATTAATTGTGTATTTACAACTTATAAAAGTACCGTAAATATGACTCCAAAAGCTCTTGGCATCCTATCACAACTAATGCACTGTACAGCCAGATGCCAAAAATAATAATATGTGATGTCTGGTAAAGAAGGTGCATATACCTCTCTTTAAATGTAAGAACAATCTCCAATTAGCTAATGAAATAGTTGTTACTATTAAACAATTTCATAACATTCTTTCCCACTTTATGTCTACTGACCTATGGCATAGCTCTGGCCAAAAGTGCTCAAATTTCTCTAGGGTGCATTAGCTAGGATTTAAACTGGAGAATAAATATGTAAAATAAAAATCTCATTAATATACTGGAACCTGCAGCTGAGATGACCAAATCCTGGGGATAACCCCATCATATCTGGGTCATGGAGTATCCCCTCCATTGTGTGAGTTTTCCCTGGTTTACTAATAAGAGCCAGGCTCCATCCTTATATCACTGCAGAGCTTGTATGGTTATTATATGCTGTATGCGAGATACTTGAGCCACTCAGCTCTTGCTATGCTAATTTTGTAATGCTGGATTCAGACACAAGTTGCTGAGCAAAGTTTTCAAACTGTTTCTAATGTAGCAAAAACAGTTGCCTACAATTGTTTCTAGAGATTATTATTACACGTGATTTGTTATGAGAGTAATCATGTTTCTCATGAGAGCCACATGGAGTTATTCATTTCCACTACCTCTAACCTCTCTGGGCTCTAAGATGTCTAGAAAACAAATGGTTTACATAACATGACATTCAGATAACCCTTTTTCAAGGTCAAGGTAAAGGTTATCTTTATTATCCCTGAGAGGGCAATTTGTGTTACAGCCAGCAGTAGTCACATAACAATAAGGAAATGACAAATAAACATTAACAGACAACAAATAAATGACAACATTATGCAATAAAATATAATCTGTTATTTAAAAAGCCAATGGCAGCAGGAATAAATGAGTTTTTTAATATATTGGTCCTGCACCGTGTCATTTTGTATCTACGGCCAGAAGGGAGTAACTTAAACTCCTTTTTTTAGAAATCATCTGTTGTAGCTAAATAACCTGGTAACTGAAATCTGACATTTTCCAAAACAGGAGGTAGACTGTACTAAAACATGTCATATTTTGAAAAGGTTAGTGACATTATTGTCTGAAAATATTAGCATAATATATATATTTCTATTTTCTAAGGTGACTGAATAACTAATAACTATTAATTAAATGCAGTTATACTATCAGTTTACTATAGAAGAAACAGAAGTTATTGCTCATACATCTGAGCTCAAAGTTACATTTCTAAGAAATTTGAGACTGAGCTTTAATGGGGGGGAAATTAAGTGTTTATTATCACTGCTTCGATGTTACTTTGAGAATTTAAATTCATTGAAAAATTAACTGTAGTTGGTGTCGAGAGTAGGCTAAATTCTGCAATCTGAAGAAGTGTTAAGAGTGGCAAAGCCCCATTTGGTCTAACATTCACACTAAACTGAAACTGAAGGTTGTTTCCTCTCTAAATGGATCATTTGCCATCTAGTGCAGTGAAATGTGCACACTTGAAAGCCAGCATCATGTTGCTCTGCATCTCCAACTGTGTACAATTTTGAGCCAAGTCTGCAAGCTTTCAGTGCGGCCAATCAATATGTTGTGTGATTTCACCGCTGAGCACGCTTTGACCCGAGGGACGAACTAATTAGTGAAATCACCTGGTGTTGTTTTATGTGCCTGCAAAATGCCAGTTATGCTGATTACAAGTGTAAGAAATACAGTGCTGTTGTACAACACGACACCTTAACGCACTTATCACAATAGCTTTCCCTGTAGTAAACCTTTTTTTGTGAAATGATGCTCACATCACAAAGCTTCAGTTTGAGATTTTTGTGTTGAAGGTAAAGTCACCACACACTGCAAAGGAGTGTAAAAGCAATATATTTAGTCCAGTAAACCATGACAGCATGACACTTCTCTAATAATTTTATCAGTTTTATTTCTCATGGTCTAAAATTCAATAGTAAAACCCCCTCCTCACTTTTCAATCTCTGCTGCTATCTGCAGATTTACTGCGCTGACCAGCTTGAAATCTAACAAGAGGACCCTTTGGAGTATAAAATGTATAATGTCGTAAAAGTTCCTGTCCCGTGTGTGACTAATTTGTTTTCTTCATGGTCATTTAGCCATAACTATTCAGCAAGGGGCCCACCACTCTTGGTAGTTTAAACAGACCCAGGAAATGTGTTGCTGTATGGAATATCATATTATTGTCTATGTTGTATCTCATCCCCATCTTTATTGATAATTAATTATTACTTATTAACATTTTGTTTTATTGCTGCTCTGCACACTTCACTCTCTCACTGCAAAAACTATACTGTATCTACAGTAACTTAGTGTGATAATCAAGTTTTTAAATTTAGATGGACGTGTGTAATATAAATGGCTTATCTAGTGACAACGGCAAGGTAGTCATTCGAGAGAGCGCTTGCTAACTTCCAATTGTGAAGCAAAGCGTACTGCTACGACTTTGTGGATGTGAGCGGTGTTCGCCATATTGTTTATGTTACTATTTACAGAGCACGGATTCTGTTTTTCAACACGCACAGAGAACGTTAAGCTAACGAAATGCAAGGAGATATTGTTGATTTAGACAAAAAGTGTATTAGCTTGCAATAGCTGTGATCAGGGCCAATAATTCGCGAGTTCTGGTGTAAAAAATGTGATGTTCTAAGATCAGGTCCCAAACATGAATTTCTGAAATTTTCTAAACTTTATCAGAGACTTTAGTGACCTAAAGATTTGTAATAACTATTTACTTTCTGTCTTTATAGTCATATGACTATATATCGTCATATGACTATGAAGTCTACTGTATACACTATTCACATGTACCTATATTCTCAATAATTCAATGACATTAAATTATCTGAACTTCATTACTTCCATGTAACCCATGGAAATACGCCATTGTGCACCTGAACATATTGTCAGTGAGCCGAACCTCGCAGACATGTTTCCTTGACACAAACATCAGAGGGTGCCTGAGTCCCCCGCTGTGAATCATTGCCATGGTAGTTGAGGGTGTGCTGGACAGGTGGGCTTAAATTCTGTGTTAAAGTGGCCTCAACTGTCCTTGCCTCTCAGATCCCAGTGCACACTCTTCACATCTTCCCTTCTGTCTGACCACCCCACCCCACCCCGACCCCTCTGCGCCCCCACCCCCCAAGCTATGACCTCTCACCCTAACCTTAATGCTGGAAGCTGCGTCATGAGTCTTTGTGTAATTAGCAGGCAAACCGGTAATTCTATCGAGGCACCAGGGATGCTGCAGTCTGCGGACAGCTCAAGGATAAGACGCCAGGTGTTATTTAAAACAATTATAATAAAATAAACTGACACCACATAAATTCCCTGCCTGGTTTGGCCAGCATAAAGCCTTTAGCGTCCATCAGTTAACTATTAGATAGATATTGCACAAGATGACTTTCCTGTTATGTGTGTGTGTGTGTGCATCAATTTAATGTCACCTATAAACGAAAAGCAGATGAATCGGCAGTAACGTCGGCCAAAATATCTGACAAAGTCATTCAATAACAAAGAGCTATAGTAAGGCAGACACAAGTATTGCACACAGGCAGCTTCGGAGTGTGAAGTGGTCACACGACCATCTCAGTTCAAGATGAAGCTGTCATCAACACTCATTTTGAACCACAAATATATGCACTTAACGGTGGTTATCGGATGTGCAGAAAGCATGGAGAATTGGGTGTTCTTAACACAAATCTGGCATCTTCAAACACTTGGAGAGACTCTTAAGTGCTGCGGTGATGATGAAGTACAGAGGCTCTTAAATCAGACATTCGAAAGTTAGTACATGCCACTGTTCTTTGAGCCAGCGCTCCTTCAAATAAAAAGGACCTTTTTGTAGTTTGACAAAGCAGCCTCATTTCAAGAAATGCCAAAAGAAGTTCTGGAAAGGTCCTTAAATCTATTGTAGCTAAATACTTCACAATAAATTAAATAAGATATATGCTATTCTGGGGAGAGTAAATATAAATGACTACAGACCAACATGATAGAACAAATAACATTTCACAATGTCCTTGAGAATTGACAATAAAGAAAATTAGCAATTTAGAATCACCAGATCTTTTTAGATCTGGCTGCACTTTATATGGTTAGGCTATGTCTTGTTCACGTGGGATGTCAAATAGGATAAACGTGCTTTTCCTCACTTTAGTTACTGTGTTAGAAATGCGTTTCCTGTTTTTAGAGACGGTCAAACACATAAGGAGAACTACAGCAGAGGTCTCTATTGATTCAGTACCACTACATTTACATTTTATACATTGGCTAATAAGAGGAAACTTAGGTTAGGTTGATGTTAGAATTTAGCAGGGTTTAAAATCAATGACATGGGGTATTATATGGTAACACAATGGAATTAGCTTGTGCTATAAGGTATGATACTGATTAAACTTGAGGCAGCACACTTATTTTATTTGTTAATCGCTAGTGCTTGTAAAAGCAATCTTGCTATGTTTTGCAAATGTTCTTCTCTGCCTGTTCATGTTGTGAGACGCATCTATCAAGCTATGAGCGGAGGTGTTTACCTTTTACATTTCAGTGGATCAGTAAATTAAGTAGTCCCACCTGCACCGCTGCCTGGCAATTTGTTGGTTTTGTTATACATACTTCTGGCATTTTAATATGGATTCGTTTTGTGCCGTAGCATATCGATTCTGTATGAAACAACAAGGAACTGATGCTAAGCACTGTCTCAAGATAATGAAGAACCAATACTGAAATAAGTTTGCGCTCAACAGTCGTTTTTAAATCAGTCAAATGCCAAGTGGTCCAGTCCTCACTTGTTCAGCCTCATAACAAACACCACTTCTACTTATCTGCTCCATCAGCACTTCTATATATCACATGCGCTTCCTTGGTCTGCCTATTATTTCTCAAGTGACATGCCATTGTCCCTTAGCCATGAAGGCATCCGCTGTCACTGTTACCTAGCAACAACTCTTACATATGTTGATACATGTTGTTGAGTGTAACCTGTGGTTTTAGATTCACAAACAAATAATCAAAAATAAATGACCACAATATACATAATTTATTTTTGATTATTTGCCAATTTGCCAATTTGTCATTTTATTATTTGTTTTGTTTTTTCCTCTCTCAGCCTATTGCTGAGATGGTTCAGTTATTGGACAGTTATTGTTCAGTTAACAGTTTTTGTTATTGGTCTTTCTGTTTTCTCTTTAGCAGCACGTTTAGTAGGCCTATTGCACATAAATAGTAACGTGACACATGGTTTGTTACACACAACCACCTGAAAAGCCATCCATTAAAATAGTTTAGAAAACGGCGTGCACTTTGAACTGTCTATCACCCCCAGTTAACATCACCTAAGCCCCAGAACAGCTGTTGTTTGATTAAGGTGAAACTACTTCAAGCTGTCCAGACTGATATCGTGACATGAGATCAGGATGGTATCACGAGGCTACAAACTGTAAATCAGGGCTATTCAACTCCCGTCCTCCAACATGCCTGATTCAAGGTTGTTAGACGCCTGATAACGACCCGTTCGTTTGAATCAGGTGTGTTGGAGCAGGGAGAGGTCTATAACATGCAGGGTGCGGCCCTCCAGGACCGGAGTTGAATAACCCTGCTGTAAATAGTAGGCCTACAAGCAAAGCCAACCGTATATGAAGAAAGGCTATGTCTATCCATTATCATATTACTATGTATAACTATGACCTGTGTGTAAAACCCTTGGTCTAAACCAGTTTGGACTTTAGTCAAATATAGTACGAGCATTACGGTAACAAGGTTAACCTTTTAAAAACCATATGTACTATTAGTGCTATATAGTGAAATAATAATCTAGATGCATGTATTATTTCCACATAGTATATTGTATTAGTACTCACGCATGGCACAGCTGCAGTTGAAAGTAGCATTTATCTACACTCCATTCCTATCCAGCATCCATCTTGAAGCTTTGTTTGCCTGATAGCTCACACGGATGAGGGCTAGGATAGTTCCATCAGAGCTTCTGAGATCATTTCTCTCAAAAAGCCTGTCCCAAGAAATTCCATGAATACTAATGCTCTCGCTCGCTCCATAAGCCCCCGCTAATACCCATTCTGAAACATTCCCTGCTTTTGATAGGATTATACTTGTGTATTTAGCAGGATAAAATGAATGGAGCATATAAAGTGCAAAGGTTGCATTTATTGGCCAGCCTAAAGCAGAATTTAAATGGCGTACATGTCAATTGACCAGGGGATTATACATTTTTAATTTCACTTGATCATGTAAATAACAAAAAGAAACATTAATTAATCCAATCAAGGACAATGCTTTGATTATTATGGTATTGAAAAACAAAACAAAAAAAAAAATATTATTTTTTTATAATTCTTCTTCTTTCCCCTCCCACAAGCGAGGAATGCAAGCCTGAGTGGCTTGCATTCTTATAAACTCATTCCCCACAACACAACTCTCATAGGCTTATGTTCTAACACTTCATGTGCACAGTGTTGTGTCAAAACATAACAGTGAGCTGGAGTATCAATTTGGGAATCTGGAAGGGTGGTGCCACCATGCAGCCCCACGTTTGAGACCCATGTTCACCTATTGAAACAATTGTTTTCAATCTGCCCACCAATTTTGGACAGCATACTCTGAAGCAATTTGCACTAATGTAAAGTTGTCAAGTTAGCTCAGACTTTGATGGATGAAAAGTACACAACCTCTAAAGGGTTCTCTGGCACAGACTGTAGGAGAGAGGTTGAGATTGTCACAGTCAGTCTAAAGAAGCCACATCCTTGCCAAATAAAATGACAGATTTGATTGATGCAGCTCAGGCAAAGACAAAATATATATACATTTTTTCTGGCAGCAGCTCCAAAATCAAAAAAATTCTGATTGACTCAAATGTGGATTATCAGTTTTCAATCAAACCCGTTAATAAAGGTTGAAACGGCATGCAAATATCTAAACATTTGTCTTTATTTGTTAAATTTAAAACTGAAAAAAATGTGTATTTAATTATATTTTTAAATACAAGAGCAAAATGTTTATGAATAACGCTGAATATAATGGAAACAAGGCAATTGTAAATTATAACACATTTGTGTTTTGTCTAATACGATTACTAAGAGAGATCACGAATGTATATATGCAAATTAAATGATTAATTACACCAAGGCCAACTCCAAAGCAATGAAGCTTCTTGGTATGGAACAACTTTTCAAATAAAACGCAGTTTACTTTCCAGTGCAGAGTTGGCTTCCTCTTCACTGTGCTTTTGCTCATTCACACCCTTCTGACAGGCTGTTCCAGTAAAGATTTTTTTCCCTTCCTTAAAACGTCATGAATCAATGGAGAATGCATATTTTATATTATCAACCTCCACAAGCTGTTCACATTAAAGCAGAAATGGTGAATTATGAAGCCAACAGAAACACAAACACACATGCTGCATACAGTATACTCACATGTACTGTACTCTAAGGTCAGTCATTGTAGAGAACGCTTGCTAACTTCAAACTAAAATTTAAAAAGTTAAACATTTGAAAACAAAAAAACACCTCTCCCTTCAGTGCCATAGGGTGCTCCATCAGAAGCTCCGCCCCACCAATGAAATGCGAAGGCTAGGGTGTTGTTGTTGTGAGCGGTGTTTACCGCTTTGTTTATGTTCCTATTTACAGAGACAGGGCTAGAAGTAGCAGATCATTTTTTCAGCACGTTCACATAACAGTCCGTTGGGAAGTGTATTAGCGTACAATCTCTTATTATGCCTTTAAAAGGGAACACATATTCTGTTTCCTTTCTACTAACTACCAACAGTCTAAACCTACAGCGAAAATATCACAATATAAAACATTACAAGCTGAAACTATACTGGAAATGAATGATACCACATGCTGAATAAACAACATGGCAGTAAAACAGAAAGAGTAAATTGATTCCTTTCTTTAATAATTTGTAGGATTGACCTTGTGAAAATCACTTTATAAGGGGTATATTTTTATTTCTCTTATTTGGTTTAATTTTCACTTTTTCTTATCTAAGATACTGCTCAGATCGGGTCCTATTTAGTGTTTGGCAGAGTGCCACACTATTTGCCAAGATAGGCAGACAGGCCTATTGACCATCAGTCCAGAGGACAGAGGGGCAGGACATACAAATCAAATCCCCCCAGACCCATATTGACTAGTCTGTCCATAATCAGTGAGATTCATTAGCTGGTTGACATGGGGATGAAGCAAGAGATGGTCTTTGGAAGGTGGTGATTTGATCCAGCTTAGAACATGTCACATTTTCCCTTTAACACCAATGCAAGTTCACATGGACATTTCAGTTGTGCAGCAGTCTGACATTCAAAATACAGGCCCGAGATATTATGGAAACATCTTAATTCCATATAACATATTCTCTATTGGCGGTTCGCGATTGGACTATAAAATGTACTTAAAAGAAACTTGTTACACCTTATCTTGAAATCCTGTTTATATTAATGTGTGCATATTTAGTATTTTGTATATACATGTCAAACACACTTAAGTGTTGTTTAGGCTATACAATATCTTAAACATTGAAGGCAAAGTCAGCGATTCTAAGATAATTAAAACTTTATGTCACATTCCGCAGATATCTACTCACAGCCCTTGCTCTGGAAATAGAAACACGTACAAAGTGGTGCAGACTGCACTACACAACACTATCTCACTGTCTTGACAATGTGTGTGTGTGTGTGTGGGGGGGGGGGGGTTCTGGTTTTGATACGTTCAAATATAAACAATCTTTCTTTAGCATCACTGACTACATCTTTAGTATAGCAACAAACATTTTCTATGTAAATATATAGTGGATTATTTATGACAGCACATCCCCTCTGTTTTGTAGGCATATAACAATATATATAAAATAGGTTGTAGGCCTAACCAGAGCTCCTATGTTCTTTACTCTCATACACAGATGGTCTGGTTGTGGGAGCATGTTAGGCACGAAGCATTTGTTTAAGCCTGAGATGCTGGTGCTTAGTGTGACATCTAGTGGCAGAAATGTTATAAATGAATTGTATTTTTATTCAGGCCACACTGTTCACCACTGTGCATGTTTTGTCTATATAAAATATAATTATCATTAATAATACATTTTTCAAAAAAGAGTGAATGTTATTAACTTAACTTGGTAGTGTGTTTTTACTGGGCCACAGCCGGACTAATTCAATTAAATCATTTTAATCTGAATAGTTTTACAGGAGAAACCCAAAAATGCAAAATGGTCTATGACTGCCCTCTTCTGGATAAATGTGGCGAAAATTCATAATTATTTTCTTTTAAGCCTCTGCGTGGTTATTTCGGGGGCTGGTATTTATATTAACAATTTAATTTTGGTACGTCATGTTGATGTTGAATTGTTTTGTAATCCCTAGTCTCCACCCCTATATTTATTATATGGGATTGTTTGCAAAAAACTAATGTTACAATCAAGATAGGAAAGGATACCTATTTATTATCAAATCATTATTATTATTTTTAATCCTTTACTTTATTTAGATAGGTTTGACTAGTCAAAATAACAAAACATAGATATACATATAGATGTTTCAACACGGCATGATCATAGAACTATAGTATGTAGGGTTATTAGGGTATGATACTGATTACAATAGAGAAACCCCACTTGTAATTTGGCGTGCGGTCACATGGATGGATAGAGGTAGTGACAATGTTGTTACAATATTTGCGGAAGAGCAAAAGGATAAAAAAGGAATTCTCATTATAAGTAAGCATACCGTGTTATGTTTTAGCGTGAAACTGTTGACATGATGTCATGGACCATTTTTATGAGAGCCATCCGTGCCCATGTTTAGTATGCTAAATCTTTTCTAGAGGAAAATTATTATCAGTGTTCGGCACTATATGGTTTTAATATGTAGGGTAGCAGTACGATGTGCGAATATTTCATCGTTTACTCACAGTATGCCTGCCTTTTGCTGTGGTCGATTCATTCGAATGGTGAAATTAAATTTAAACGATAATGGAGGAACGATGCTAAAAACGTTCGTCAAGTCAATTAACATGATTTTGGTACACGTGTGTCAGTAGGTAAGCAATACATATTAATAGACTAAAAATATTATAGTAGTAGTAGTTGTTGTAGGCCTATATTAGTAGGCCATTCAAAACCTAAATTGAAAATATTATTTCCAGTAAGTGAGAAAAGCATGATTAGAAGTGGTATACCTACCTACAGTAACGCTAGACTTTGCCTATTCAATTGTACATTAAAAAGCACGGGGCCAGCAAACTAACAGCCTGCTAATACACAGCCAACATATCTTTATAACACAACCATGACATTTGCTCAAACGAATAGGGGTTCTTTTAGACAGAAAAGTAATGCTTTGCTCTGCCTTGATTAACTGCAATTAGTCTTCTTGACATACGCTCGTTTGTGCTCTTTTATTATTATCTCTCCGTCATCTTCTTCTCCTCATGTTATAGTCTACTAATGTGTAGGTGAATCAATATGACAGTTTCAAATGGCACACCACAAGATTTGGGCTCTGTGGTCCCCCTGGCTTAGGGTCAAGAACAGTGCTTCAGACACAAGGTAAATTGAAAAAGTATGGTGTAGCCTAATAAATTATTCTGGGCTCGATTAAAACAAAAACGTCCTTTCAATGCCACAGGGTGCTCCCTCAGAAGCTCCACCACACACATTGGAAACAGATTGCAAAGGCAAGGATATTGTTGTTGTTTGCAGTCTGCTCCACTTGGTTTTGTTCCTATTACAGAGCCAGGGCTGCGTAGAAGTACCAGATACTTTTTTTCAGCACGCACATAGAAGGATGAAACAGTGAACCACTTGGAAATATGTTTGATCATATGACAAAAACTCACTACACCTTCCTTTTGAAAAATAAAGATATGTAAAATGTAGTCTGCAACTGGATGAGAAGACTTTAAGCAACAACACATCTGGTAAATGAATGTCAATATTTGTCATAATATCAATATTATGCAGCCATTGGAAAAAAATGGCAGAAAAAATATAAAATTACTCTATAAATGTTCAAATAATAACACAAATAGAACGTTTACGTAACTGCGTTTCTTATTAATCTAGGGTTTTCTGGTCTCTGGCCTGGTGAGCATAGAGCCTCTGTGAAGGCAGCACTATGGGCTGTGGAGGCAGCAGGACAGATGCTCTAGAGCCCCGCTACCGGGAGAGCTGGACCAAGGAAACCGAGTCCACGTGGCTGACAAGCACCGACAGTGACATTCCCCTGTCGTCCATCCAGAACATACCTTCAGAGAACTCCTCCGAGGCTGGCTTCACATCGCAGAAAACAATCAACCCCGGTAAACCACCGTAAATTAATGAATGAACACTTTCTACATTACTACAATTGTTTTTATTTTAAGGGCACTGCTTAAAGAATTGATTCCCAAAAGATGATTTAGATCATGCTACAATGTATAATCTGATCAGACAATTTATTAATATTCCACTGTCCTTAACTGACAAATGTATTTGGTTTATTTATTCTTTGTGGTTTTTCTCTAATCACTGAACTAGCAAATTTCCCCTCATATAGCCTTGAACGAAGCGAACACTCAAAACACAAATCAGTAGGTCTGTCGGCACAATGGAATAAGCCACAATAAAACCCTCATTGGACAAACACGGTCTGGCTCACATGGCAACTAGAACATCTTTAGTTGTTGCTATGAGATGAACCGTGATCTAATATTTGAATAACATCACTTATGTACCTTTGGGTATACACATACATACCACGTAAACTCAAATGGTCCGATATAGAAACTGGGAGCTGGTAAATTCTGTTACTGTTGGTTTTATATACAGTACTTGTAGGTGTCCGTTTGGTTTGAGCAGGTCACTATGAGAAGGACACTTGTGTAAAGTGGCAATAATAAACTGTAACATCTGCCAGCAACCCTGCTGAGTTCTGCAGACACTTGACAAGTGAATGCTTGATAATGGTAAATAACTAGGACTTAGCAGCACATTTTTACTAGTCATACTTTTCATGCCCAGAACAAGTGCCAATTCCAAGAACACTTGAAGAGTAGAAAACCGTTAGGACCAGTTGCCAGAACTGACCACATTTGCAAAGCAGTTGTTGTGGACATAACCCCTGAAAACACTTGCAATAGTGCCATCTAATGGTCGCACTATAGCTGACACGAGCATCAGGATACAGTATGGTGTGTGATGAAGGGGGACATCCTTTTGTGTGGTTTAGTTACAGATTTCTTCGAAGATGGCATACCACACCCTGCCCAGGCATACCTGAAGGTTTGCTCTGCCCTGTCTGAGGCTAGTCTGTGTGATGTGAAACCAAGCAGCCCCCTGGCTACCCTACCCTCTGTGCAACAGGAGGTGGCGCGGCCTTCATCTGGCACCACAGTACAGCGCAGGAGTGTGGTACGCAAGGAAGAGATTGTGAGTCTAGCTCTGGCAAAGTTTCAGTTCATATTGTTGGAACAGTTAATATTGTAATGACCTTTACCCTTCACAGACAAGGTGGCAGGCCAACCGCATGTCCAATAAACATGTGACCATCACAGTGACCCAGTGTGTCCACAAGGTGGATAAGAGTGGACAGATAAAGGAGAAGTCTCTCACCACCTACGAGGTGATGACAACCGCAGAAAGCAACAAAGAGATGGCTACGCAAAACACTTAAGTTTGTGGTGAGGACTGTCAGGAGCGCAGTGATCACTGTGAGAAGGCTGGTCGGTCATACTGTAGGAGCAGTCAATTCTTTTTTTGTTTTTTTTACGAGAGGATTTTATTGTATGGGAATTATTTTTATTTATACAGATATATAAATATGTGTACAAAACTGGCGAAAATAAAAATTATTTCTCTTTGAAACTTTGCGAGTTAGATAATAATTTGCCATGTTTATTGCCAAGTCAGTATTGTATAATACAGTGAGATGTTTGTCTTCATGGCAAAACACTTTTTTCTCTTTAAAAGATACTGTAAATGTGTTATACAGTAGATGTTTAGACATTTCAACTAACTAGGACTGACAACAACTAAAAGACAGATATCAGTGCAAGATGATTCCATTTCCAAATCACAAAAAGAGGATAGTTACAGAATATTAAGGTTTTTGATAGGTTTATGAGACTAAAATGACCAATACCAAACATGTCATAGCTATGTAATATGAACTTTTCTTAATATGAATGTCTCAGGAACCTGACTGATCCTAGTGTCTGCACTTGTATTGATCATTTAGAAATTGTAAATTTGTATCCCCACATTTATAGCTTTTTATTGTCACAGAACAATGAAGTGTATCATTAATTTTATTTTAAATAAATATACAGAAATTGCTGTATGATATATTATTTTAAACTAGTCAACATAAGTTGTATGCCTAGTAGTATGTTAAATGTTACATTTTTAAGCACCTTTGGACAGCTTTTACCATTTATGCACTTTATGTCGGTATAGAAAACATACATACTGTAAATGCAGATACCAAAGCAACGTCGCAATGTAGAATGTTTTATTTTCATGAAAAATCACTGAAAAGACTTATTATGTCAACTACATAAGAGATTCAGCTAAAACTGTAAAAGCATCCAAATAACCATCAATTGACACAATTTGTCTATAGCTGATTAAAGGCAATAGGTTAATAGCCTTGTGTAACCAGTCCCAAAAATCAATCTGTGACTATATGGTCTGGACTTGCTCCTTTGGGAAGTGTCCGCAGTCTTTGGCGTAGACCTCTGGTTAATTTGGAAACTATTTGGAAGGCTATAACTGCATAAACATTGCTACAAATGTGTTTATCACTTCAGCTCTGCCATTATTTCTCAAATCACCCTTCATCTCGCAGTCTTCTCACTACCCTACCCTGATTGGCCCGCCAGCGGGGTGCCTGTGCAAACACTAAAGGGAACAGGGTTTCCAGACTATAATCTGAGAGCTTTAGTCTGGCGGAGCCGGGCTAATAGGTCGTAGGCGGTGTAATACTGACAATGCATGCCTGCCTCGCTATGAAACCTTATGATACAATTTTTATTGATTCATTACAACATTGTGGCACTTTCTGTTAAACCAACAGCAGCAACATAAACTGGCAGTTTGCGTAGTGTGGCCATACGTGTAGCACAATCTACATGTATGTCCACAGGAGAAAGACCCTTCATCCTCTGCTAAACCAGCAACTGCACAATAAGTCATATTTTTGTTTGAAGTGTGTGGATCTGTCTTTGCTGGTCATATTTAATCTCTCCGGCTCTGAATGATGGCTCCTCCGTTTCCATCCACTTGTCAACACTAAACTCTGGGAAAAAGAAGTTGATCTCCCTTTGTGCCGACTCAAAAGAATCTGACCAAAAACACAGATTACAGAGAAAATGTGTGTATTAACATATTAAAGACTGGATACTGTTTGTAAAGTGGCTGTTTATCCTCAGATGGACTTTTAACTTGGCATCCACTAACCTGAGCCATGAGTAGTATTCCTTGTGTCCGTGAGTCCAAACTGGGCCCTAATGGTGGAAGGGGAGGTATATCTGGCCCTGAAGACTTTAGTAGGTCCCATCAGGCCCCTCCAATGACTTATGGCATCCTCCCTGGCTAGAATATACGCTCGCATTGGACCACTAGGAAAGAATGGTACACCATTCAGGCCATGTTAAAATGTCACCCCAAGTGGATACGTCACAAAATGTACAGTTGTAAGAGCCACAATGCCAATGTGATGTGATTCTATTAGAGCCATGTGTTTGCGAATGTGTGCTTTCTCTCCATAACTTGGATGGACGGGGCAAGTTATTCTTGAGAAAGCTTGATGACTTAGAGCCAAAATCAAAACAGTATCCCTCTGCAACACTTTACACATTGAAACACATTGCTAAGCAAAGCATTGTACTTGTGGTGTTGGTGTTGTGAGTGGTGTCCGCCACTTTGTTTATGTTCCTATTTACGGAGCCAGGGCTGTGTAGAAGAATCGGATCATTTTTTCAACACACAGAGAACGGTACAATAGTGAAAGGCGAGGAGATATTTGGTAAATTTGACCAAAAATGTATTATCTTAAAATATGCTTTGCTTGCAATAGCTAACTATACCTTTAATGTAAGGAAAACTGAGCTACGACTGCATGTTAACTAATCGTATTATGTTAAATGATGAAAATGGGCCACCCTAAAAATAGGATTTCTGAAGATCTTTTGTAACCTCCCAGCCAAAGTAACTGCAATCGAATGGTTGCTGTGGTAACCAAAGGCTTCACCCTGTGCCTGTGTGATGACAGTACCATTAGCAATCCAGCAGGGGGTATCTGCATGACGAACATGTATACTGCAAAACAAGTGTTGCCTAAACATGGCAGTTTAAAGGAAATTAATATATTTGCATTACAATGGAGATAGATGAAGAATATCAACCATTGGTGGTCTATGTTTTTTTTTTTCTCCTTAATATTTCATGTAACTAGTCATTGTGTAATAACTGGACCATTAGCAATTTTTGAAAATGTATTAACTTTTACCTGGACATGAATTCTACAAGTCTTTGATAGAAGAATCTTCCTGAGAGAGTAAAACATTCAGAATGATAATCCACTCAAAAAAACAAAACATACAGGAGCACAGAATTACACTTTGTTTGATTGTGCTTTTATTAATTAGAGTAGAAAGAACAATAGTGGTAAAGAGATTAAATTGATAATTAGAAATACATGTACAGTAATATAGAAATGTGTGCAGACTAGAAAACCCTCCAGTCCAGATGGAATGTCTTGATGACAAAAGCTTGTCAGAGGTAGCATTAAAATGCTGTTTACTGTGTATAATATATATAGTAATAGGAACACACAACAACAATGTCAACCATTTACGGCAGGTGTTTCTCTGAAGAAGCAGACACTTGATTAGCACAGGATGGAATTATTGACAAAAATTAACATTATTTTCCATACCTGCATGTTCAGCATAAAACCTTTCAGAGTCCTGTCTTCTCCAAATAAGATCTTTGTATTTGACGATGACAAAATTGTGGTTCAGGATTTTCTGGTGAATAGCCTAAAAATATGTATATTCTTGTTAATCAGTAATCTAGGTCTAAGCATGTTTTGACAAACATTTATGTAGTTGAAACTGCTATCCTAAATACTTAGATGTCACATTTGGAATGTCATTCAACTGTACTAGACCAAGACACATAAGTGAAACGTACTGTAGTCTCACCTCTAAAATTAATGGATGAGCAACTGCATCTGGCTTAATGGCCGCCAGAGTGAGCTGCAATGCCTTCGACAAGCAATTAGTCAGTAACATTGCCTATAAAGAAACCATAATAAACAACATGCAACATCTAATCATTTTAAATGTTGAATTATATAAACAAGTAGAATGCCATTCATATACCCGGTACATTACACCTACCTTAGAATTATAACTGATGATGTCTGGTCCTGCGAGTCAACATGTCAAGGCCAGTGCCACTGACGCATTCATTCAAGACACTGTCAATTTATCTCATACAAATACACAATGCCACCAAATATATTATCGTATATAAGTAATGTTAAGTGTGTACTTATTGGGATATTTAGGTTTTCAACACCAAATTGCAGTGTAATTCCTGTATTTAGTCCGTTTGTAAAACACTGCCCTAGAAACTGCGACTGGATACATCAGTTCCGCGCAAGTTATCTAATTGTAATAAATCGTGTAGCTTTTCTTCTTCAATATAAAATTAACCTAGTAGGAAAATGCATGCTTTAGATTACATTTAACATTATGGTTGGCTTATTATTATATATATATTAATATTATAGGCCCAAATTGTAGTCTATGCATTTTGTATTGAAGTCAGGATGTGTCGCATGTATCAATATTTCAATTCAATTCAATTCAAATTTATTTATAAAGCGCTTTCAAACAACAGAAGTGGTCACAAAGTGCTGTACAGTA
>JAODOY010009971.1:0-29330 GCA_025399855.1 Forbesichthys papilliferus | reverse complement strand
CTCTCTCTCTCTCTCTCTCTCTCTCTCTCTCTCTCTCTCTCTCTCTCTCTCTCTCTCTCTCTCTCTCTTACTCTCTACGCTACTTTGTTTTCTGTTAAGCACGGAGCTTGTGTGAATGCCATGGACCTATGGAAGTTCACCCCCTTGCACGAAGCTGCCTCCAAGAACCGCGTCGAGGTACAGCACAACATGCCTTACTGACACATAGAAAGCTTCTACATCTTTCTAACGGAGATGTGGGGGAGGGGGGTATTACCAGAGCCATGTAAAGAGAGAGTTTTGTCATCTCCGTTCACTCCAATGGACCGTTTTTTCACAACATGGAGCCTTAAAATAGTTCCCCAAAGTTAGCCTAAATATTCAAAGTTCACTATCAATTCTATTTTAAATGTAAATCGGTGCATTTATTGACTACTAATTACCAAAAAATTAAGTTATCGCTCTCTCTCTCTTTTTTTTCTCCAAATTGCCCACCAATTCCTGGAACTATTTTGCCATAGGTTTTACCTCTCCATGAACCATGTGACTGTTGAAAATTTCAAACTTCCGTTGGCGTAACTCCGTTCTTTCCATGGCTTTGGGCATTACTGTCCACAACACAACACATGACCCATGACCCATGATGACCCCAACACACAGGTGTGTTCACTCCTGCTAAGCTACGGAGCTGACCCCACTTTCCTCAACTGCCACAACAAGAGCTCTATCGACCTGTGTCCCGCAAGCCAGCTCAAAGAACGGCTGGCATGTAAGTCGGGCTTCCCCTGGATGGCTTCAGTGTTTTAACATGCTCATATGTATGTGTGTCTCATCATTCTATAGATTCCTCTATTGAGTCTTATTGTTTTGGCATGCAGGCACTTTCTAGATCCACTGGTAGTTCACTTACCGAATAGCTTTTTACATGTGACCTTTGACCTCTGCTAGATGAGTTCCGAGGCCACGCGCTTCTCAGGGCGGCCAGGGAAGCGGACCTAGCTCGGGTTAAGAAACATCTGACCCTGGAGGCGGTCAACTTCAAAAATCCTCTCACCCATGAGACCGCATTGGTAAAGCACGTTTGTCTTTGTGACGGGGAACACAATGGAATACCAGGATCACAAGTGTATTGCTGTGCTAAACCATGTGTTCGCTCCACGTTAGCATTGTTCCGCCGCATCGCCCTACTCGAAGAGAAAACAAGTGTGTGAGCTACTTCTGCACAAAGGAGCCAATGTCAACGAAAAGACTAAAACGTGAGTTTCCTTAGTTTGATATGATATTATGTTATAATGTCAGCTGAGTCCGTGTGAGTTGTTTCAATTGCAGGCGAGTTATTGTGAGTCATTACCTTTCTTTGGACATATTGGAAATTATAATGTTGACATTTGTTACATTATGCCTGAGGAAAATCACTTACATCATTGTGTTCTCATAGTCTGTTGACCCCTCTCCACCTGGCATCAGAAAAGTCCCATAATGATGTCATTGAAGTCCTTGTCAAGCATGAAGCCAATGTGAGTACAGAGAATGTGATGAGATGAGACAAAAATGTAGGTTAGGTGTTCAGAAAAAAAATCAGAAAAAAATCAATCCATCAATAATTTCTTATCATTTCTGAGCATTAATTATGTCCCCCTTTAACAAACAAAACGATGATTAACTATAAAAAATAGATAATGACCTTTCCTTAATCTTGTAAGTGCAGACGGCGCTAGCTAAATAAACACACGCACAAGCTAATCCCTCCATTGTGCGGGGGGCCCTCCAGGTGAATGCAGTGGATGACCTGGGCCAGACAGCCCTACACAGAGCGGCCCACTGTGGTCACCTGCAGACCTGCAGACTGCTACTCACCTCTGGCTGTGATCCCTTCCTCATTTCCCTCCAGGGGTTCTCCCCCGCGCAGCTGGGCAATGAGAGCGTACAGGAGATACTGCAAGGTGTGTGTGTGTTTGTCTCAGTGTCTCTGTGTGTGTGTGTGTGTGTGTGTGTGTGTGTGTGCGCGCTCCAGGTAAAAATGCGGTGTTGTGTTGTAGAAGGAGCGCTGATTGAGAATTCAGATGTGGACGGACAGCTGCTGGAAGCCTCCAAGTCAGGTGACCTGGACACTGTCAAGGTAGCGCATGTGTACTGAGGATGATTGTCTTCCGTCCACCTGTGTGTATTTGGAAAGCTATTACCTTTTACTAAGGCCAACACCTACTGGTTTAGAACACGGTTTTAGCCATACATACACATTGATTTAAGCTCCTTTGGCATTTTGTCTTTACGATTGGAATGTCATTGAAAGTGCGCTCCCTGATGCACTGCCAAACGTCACCACCAGTGGGCGTTGGTCTTTCCTTTATATCTATCAATCTATCTTTCACATTTAATTGCTTTTGCTTGACGTTATTGTTTCCGTTTTAAGGTTAGCGATGTGTGTGTGTGTGTGTGTGTGTGTGTGCGATAAAGACTGCAAAAATGATTCTAGATGATATTTAAGGCGCGCTCTCTCTCTCTCTCTCTCTCTTCTTTATGTGTCTCCTCTCTGTGTCTTTATAGAAGCTGTGTACCCTCCACAATGTCAACTGCAGGGACGTCGAGGGCCGCCAGTCAACACCACTTCACTTTGCTGCTGGATACAACCGGATGGCTGTGGTGGAGTACCTGCTGCAACATGGGGCTGATGTCCACTCCAAGGACAAAGGGTGAGAGAATGAGAGAGAGGGAGAGAAAGAGAGAGAGAGAGAGGGAGAGGGAGAGAGGGAGAGAGAGAGAGAGATTTCCATATTACAGACAAAGGGGCGCGGTCTACAAATGAGACATAACAAGGTTGAAAAAGTGGAAACGGGATGAATGACAAATCTCTCCAGGCCAAGGTCTGACAGAGAGAGAGGAATAGATATGTACTCAAAAGTCAGTCTACCTGTATTCTTATGGTATTTCTACATGTTCTGTTCATGCTGGCTAGCAATACATCATTTGACATTGCAGCAAAACCACCTTCTACACCTGAAGAATACAAAAGCACTGTTGGCATTGTTCTATGTCCATTTTCATCTATACTGCCCCCTAGTGGTCTGGTGCCCCTACATAATGCCTGTTCCTACGGTCACTATGAAGTAGCGGAGCTCCTGGTGCTTCATGGAGCCGTGGTTAACGTGGCCGACCTCTGGAAGTTTACCCCGCTGCACGAGGCTGCAGCCAAGGGCAAATATGAGATCTGTAAACTACTGCTGCAGGTTAGCACACACACACACACACGAAAAATTTCATTGTACAATTTATTTGACTAATAACGTTAAATAACAGATTTGATGATAATAATAATAATACATTTGGACGATTTTCCACACAGTCAAGGTTGTATGCAGTTGTATTTGCATCTTACATTGCAAATGCATCTTATATTACAAACACAGAGACACATAATGTAAAATGTTTGACTAAGACAGGAGCATTCATTCTAGAAACAAAAGATACAAATAAGTGTGAAAAGGAAAGCAAAGGAGTCTGAGCAGACATTTAAAACAAGATGTGTTTGTGGTCAGATACATATATAGACCTACAGTAATTATATAAAGCACTCAGAGGTTGGGAGCCAGGGAGTAAAAGCAGGGCATTTTAATTGAGTGCAAGTGGATACATTAACAGACTTGGCTTTCACTTTGTCCAACATCGCCCCCTGGTGCCTGGTTGGAAGATGTAAATAAAGCCAGTTTGTTGTCACAGGTAAACTCATGAGGCTCTAATTGTCAGAGAGGGAGCAGACATCAAGCAGTGCAAACCCAATACACGTATTGATGTATCACTTTTTGGAGACTAAACGGCTTCCTTATATTGCTAATGCATTATCCGTCATCACACAAGAAACACGCCTACGCCGGCTAATATCTTGATGTGTACTAGCACGGCGCCGACCCGACCAAGAAGAACCGTGACGGAAGCACCCCTCTGGACCTGGTGAAGGACGCAGACACAGACATCCAGGACCTGCTGCGTGGCGACGCTGCCCTGCTGGACGCGGCTAAGAAAGGCTGCCTGGCGCGCGTCAAAAAGCTCTGCAGCCCCGACAACGTTAACTGTAGGGACACGCAGGGCCGACACTCTACACCGTTACACCTGGCTGGTACCGCACACACACACACACACACACACACACACACGAAGAAAGAATAAAAAATCATCACATAATCATCATAGTATCGCAGAGCGTTGGCTAGCCGAGTCGGTACCCGCCTACTTGACAGGAGAGGTATTTTGATTGACATGCACAGTGACCTACGTAAATCAATGACCATGTTGGACTTTAACCATACAATGGGGAATTTGTTGGAAAACTAAACGACAGGAATATGGCTATTTACAGGTATTGTAAATAAGTCAAACTAGTAGGTTACTGCTTAAAATACATTGAACGTTTTAAATTAGCATAAAGCACTGCACTAGCATCTCACCGGAAATGACGGATGCCGACTTGTGAGACAATGCTAACAGCCAGTGGAAATAGTCAGTATCACTTTCTGAAACCTATACAGCACAGAGCTGCTTATGTGACGTACAGCAGTGCTAATGGACAGGAGAGGCTCAGACTAAAGGCATTCAGGCCTTCAAAGCTCCGCCTCTACAGTATTGCAATCTGTGAAGTCAACATTCAGTAACCATAATAACCAACCAATCAGGGTAGTTCAGTTGGCGCATGTGACTATTAAAGTCTTTATTAAATCTATTAAATCCAATCACTTGCTAATGTTTGTATTGACACCGCCTCTATGACAAATGACCTTGAATGGGGAACGGTGAAACGAGAGGGGCACAAATCGTGGCGCTTGAAGAGTGAGGCTATGTAGACACATTGTTTGAAACACAGACACACATTGCTGCATTTGGCCATTTGCGTCACTTTACTTTCATTCTTTCAATATGTGCAATTGTGTGTACTGTGTGTGTGTGTGTGTGTGTGTGTGTGTATGTGTCAGCTGGCTACAACAACCTAGATGTGGCTGAGTTTCTACTGCAGCACGGGGCAGAGGTCAACTCCCAGGACAAAGGCGGTCTCATCCCGCTGCACAATGCTGCCTCCTATGGGGTGAGAACTGCACGAACACATAGAAACACCTCAGCCATTGAATTTACAATACACTTGCTCTCATCTCTGCTACTGGGAGTCAGAGCCACTGACCATGTCCATTGGACAGGCAGGTGACAATTCAGATTACAGTGGATATTAGACTTATATAGTCTCAAATGAAATATACAGTGATTAATAATGTAATTGGCAATTATGCAATGAAATTAGATTTGCTGTCGTATGTTAGAGATGAAGATATAATTACTTCATAAAGTATACTGTAGCACAAGATAGCTAAACAAGAAAAGACAGCTTTACCACTAACACAGCTATACACTAAACCAAACACACATGAATGGTTAACTTAGATATGTCACTGGCTTGTTTGCGTCAGCATTGTAGAGAGTTGTCAAATGAGGCCATGCAGTGGATGTTATGTCATGCTTGTGTGAAGTGCGTGTTACGTCTGTTATAGCTGTTACGGCTGTGGTGTTTGTGCGTGTGTGTGTGCGCGCGCGTGCGTGTGTGCGTGTGTGTGTGGAGAGGTGGAGAGTGTCGAAGAGTTGAGCCTGCCACGCTGATGAGAAGCTGATTGAAGCAGGCTATTCCCTGGACAGGCTTGTCTGAGTGGACACACGTAATATACTGGGGCTAGAGGAAGGGTACCACATTACACGCTCACGCGGACGTTGATTACTATGACAAGGAGAAAATGGACACACACACACACACATGCACAGAAACTGAGATACACACATTGAGCTTCTGTTCAAGTGCTGCTAGAAATAATAATGTATGCATATATCTTGTAGTGCGTGCGTGCGTGTGCGTGCGTGCGTGTGTGTGTGTGTGTGTGCGCGTGCCACACAATGAGCCCTCCAGAGCTCTCGTCCTGACCGCTAGCTGATTGAAAGGAAGACAAAGGGCCACTAGATGTCTGTCATCAGCCCCATTCTCAAGTCTGCATATATTTCCGCGTATATTGGCCGCTTCGTCTCCTAAGCTCTTCTTCTCTTTTGTTTCAGCGCTAGCTTCTTCAGTCTGTTGTTCTCCTCTCTCGCATGCTTCCTGCTCTGTTGTTGTTTTGCCTATTCTTTTCTTTGCTTTTAACGTCTACATTCCTCTTTGTCAAGAAGTCATTTATTTCATTTTTTCTTCCTTGTATTTCTCTCTACCCCTCTCTCTCTCTCTCTCTCTCTCTCTCTATCTCTCTCTCTCTATCTCTCTCTCTCTCTACCTCCCTATCTCTCTCGATCCCTCTCCCCCTCTCTCTCTACCTGTCTGTACCTCTCTCTCTCACACTCTCACACTCTCTCTCTCTCTCTCTCTCTCTCTCTCTCTAACTCCCTATCTCTCTCGATCCCTCTCCCCGTCTCTCTCTACCTGTCTGTACCTCTCTCTCTCTCTCTCTCTCTCTCTCTCTCTGTTTCAACCTGAATGCTCGTCCCCAAATGTCGCTCTGCGTTTTTTCACCATCCTCAAGAGCACCTGTGTAAGAGTCTCATTCTATCAGAGAGTGTCTATCTAAATAACTGGCTTGAGACAGCTGGCAGCTGGAGAGGAACAGACGGGAGTTTATTACCAGCAGACGTCCAATGACAATCAGACATGCGCAAGCATGCAGAAAGGCATTAATTCATTGGAAGGCAGTAAAGTAGGTGTGCGTATGGTCTTTGCCATGAGCGATTATATGCTTTTTCAGGATTTAGTGCTTCAGCCTTTAAGTTTCCTTCACTTTACGAGATGGCGATCACTGAATGTTTGTCATGGCAACAGCACTGTACGCAAGGTACAGTAGCACTGCTTGAAGTGGCTTTATATGTCTTTCCACCACTAGATGTCATACTAGAGGGCCAGAATCTTAGACCATGCTACTCGGTCCAGCAGCTTCAGGTTCTGTGTACGCTATGAAAATACAATCTGGCCTTGTACATGGTAATACAAACAAAGTGGTGCAGGCCGCACACAACAACAATATCATAACATTGGCCATGCGTGGACATGGGGCGGAGCTTCTAAGGGAGCATTAACGGGAGAGGTCAAGATGAAATATCAACAATATTTCTACTAGAATACCCGACTCCACCTTTAATGTTTAAAATATCATAAAGCATGTTTTGAATTTTTAGTGACACGTTGACCGTGTGTCAAAGCTATTAGTATGTATGTATTTACCGCGCGTGTGTGTTTGTGTGTATGTGTGTGTGTGTGTGTGTGTGTGTGTGTGCGCGGCAGCACGTGGACGTGGCGGCTCTGCTCATCAAGTACGACGCCTGTGTGAACGCCACAGACAAGTGGGCGTTCACACCGCTGCACGAGGCCGCCCAGAAGGGTCGCACACAACTCTGTGCTCTCCTCCTGGCTCACGGGGCGGACCCCTCCCTCCGCAACCAGGAAGGACAGTCTCCGCTGGAACTGGTCACGGTACGGTTGCCTAGCTACGCCATCTGTCTGACTGTCACGGTGGACCAGTCACATCATCTGTCTCTTAGCTGTGTTGTTTGTCCTTGGTCCTTTTGTCCATGTTCTTTATACTGCTAACACAAGTAATACTAATGCTAATGCTGTTAGTATGGTAAGCTACTGCTAACACAAGTAATACTAATGCTAATGCTAAATAGTAAGCTACTGCTAACACAAGAAAATCTAATGCTAATGCTGTTAGTATGGTAAGCTACTGCTAACACAAGAAAAACTAATGCTAATGCTAAATAGTAAGCTACTGCTAACACAAGAAAATCTAATGCTAATGTTATTAGTATGGTAAGCTACTGCTAACACAAGTAATACTAATGCCAATGCTAAATAGTAAGCTACTGCTAACACAAGAAAAACTAATGCTAATGCTGTTAGTATGGTAAGCTACTGCTAACACAAGTAATACTAATGCCAATGCTAAATAGTAAGCCACTGCTAACACAAGAAAAACTAATGCTAATGCTAAATAGTAAGCTACTGCTAACACAAGAAAATCTAATGCTAATGTTATTAGTATGGTAAGCTACTGCTAACACAAGTAATACTAATGCCAATGCTAAATAGTAAGCTACTGCTAACACAAGAAAAACTAATGCTAATGCTGTTAGTATGGTAAGCTACTGCTAACACAAGTAATACTAATGCCAATGCTAAATAGTAAGCTACTGCTAACATAAGAAAAACGAATGCTAATGCTGTTAGTATGGTAAGCTACTGCTAACACAAGTAATACTAATGCTAATGCTATTAGTATGGTAAGCTACTGCTAACACAAGTAATACTAATGCTAATGCTATTAGTATGGTACGCTACTGCTAACACAACTAGTACTATGCTAATTGTCATTATTGTGATACAGTAGATACAGTACATTCTTCCATGTCCTTCCCATCCACCACCATATCCTCCAGGCAGATGACGTGGGAGCCTTGCTGACAGCAGCCATGCCTCCATCAGCCCTGCCAGGCTGCTATAAGCCCCAGGTGATCAGCGTGGTGGCCCCTGGCCTTGGAAGCCCCCCTCCCCTCTCCTCCTCCTCCGTCCCCGCTCCTCCTCCCCTACCCTCCGCGACGCCGGGCACCTCTGCAGCACCTCCTGCCGATGCTGACGCCGCGGACAACGACAGCGGCGCAGACTCCTCCTCGGCGTCTGCGCTCCCCGAGGCGGCGACGGAAGGGCCCGAGAGGAAAGAGGAGGGTGAGCGGCGTATTGGCCACAGCAAGCTATCTTGCTCATCAGCACTTAAATGTTCAACTGGGGGGCTGGCCCTGCTGAGACTACATAACATCACAGTATAACTCCACAAGCAGTGTGCTAAGTCACTACCAGGTGCCGTGTCTGTGAAATAAAGAGGGTGCAGGATGTACTGTATGTATTAATCAACTAAGGGCTTTTGCTCTGCGGAAATTCTTGCTTCTCTGCGACAATTTTACCTCTCCAATCCTTTCTTTAGCTCTTTAATACGTTAACACCTGCATCTGTCTAAGAAAAGCCACACATTTGTCATGCAGAGTATTCAGTATTCAGGTATTCAGTGTAAAAATCCTACTTTTCTTTTGAATGTAGGCTATTGGAATAAAATGAGGGTATAGCGGAACTGATACCATACCTGTTCCTTCTGACAGCTACAATGATAACACACCTATTCCTTAGTGAAAGCTAGCATTCAGCTCAGTTCTGAAAGCCTCCCAGTAAATTGTGGCGCTTTTAAAATGGCTTCACCTGCATGGATGTCATTGAGGAAGGTGACTGCAGTAATGGAACCATTTGTATGAAAATAAATAGGTTGAGTCAGTGATTCTGATTATAGTATTATTAGTATTTTTTATTAGATTTTATCTAGTCTTTCATTAGATTTGTGTAAAACTCTCTTTGCGGAATCCATTGAGGCAGGGGATTATCTGGGCAGGGAGAAGATGACATATCATTTTTGTCAAAACTTTCTCACAGTAGAATAGTGTAGAATAATGTAGTGAAGGTGTGATCCTGTATGTTGCTGTTTTTTTACATTAAAGACCAGTATTAAAGATCAGTTTTATATTAGTGTCCTGGCAGAGGTAATAAAGTGTGCACCATGGACAATATGTAGATAATTCCCCCTTCATTTTGAATGGCTTACCATAATCTGGAGGTTGCAGTAAACCAACTGCAGAAGGATTTTTATAATGTAAGAACAACCTGGGGTAGAGTAGTATAATGACACCTAGGAGCTATTATAATTAAGTCCTGCTATGAGTACTGAGCTTTTAATGACAGCCCAAGTTTTTTATATCTTAAGTCCCTAAATCCAGTTTCCAATGGTATTTGAGCTGAAAATATGTCTGACTTGTTTTACCTTTTTCCTCCCCCAAAGTAATTTTGGCTAATGACAGATTTCAATGGCAGACCTTTCAGGTCTTTTGGAAAACCTTATATTGTGTGTGTGTGTGTTTTTCCAGGGGTAGAGCTTACTATCTGTCAGTTCCTCAGCGACCTGGGTCTGGAGCACTTGTTTGATACCTTTGACAGAGAGCAGGTACAGTAAGCGGCCACACAGACACTTTCCTTAAGCTCCACAATAAGGGGGTGATTTTCAACCTCTCACCCACACCGTGTTGCACTATTTCCCTGTGTGTGTCTCCAGATCACCCTGGATGTGTTAGTGGAGATGGGCCACAGAGAGCTGAAAGAGATCGGCATTAGCGCCTACGGACACAGACACAAGATCATGAAAGGCTTGGAGAGGCTCATCAGCGGTCCACAGAGTGAGGACGCACGCACACACACACACACACACATTTATTCCACCCAGCACCTCCAGCTTGACACAGTACTTACAAATCATTCACAGTTAATTTAGCATAATGTAGCCTACGGTATAGCAGGTTCTCAGTAAGGTAGTTGTGACCCCGCTGGTTTTCAATGGAGGATCACACAATGTTTGCAATCTTTTCTTTAAATGTGGTGTTATTATGTTAAATATGTGCATGTACTGTATCTCCCACTTTGGAATGATTAGCTTAAATAAACCGTATGTGTGGGTACAGTACTTCACTTCCCACACCATCTTTATACACGTGTCTGTGCATGCCACTTAGGTCTAAACCCTTACTTGACGCTGAACACGGCTAACAGCGGGACCATTCTGATTGACTTGGCCACAGATGATAAGGAGTTTCAGTCAGTGGAGGAGGAGGTAGGAACTGGAAGACTTATTGGGCTTTTTCAGGCCCCACACCATTTAATTTTGCACAGACGTTTCCATCTCAGGGGGTGTTGCACTGTTGTTTTCAGCATGTCGTCTTCTGATATTTGATTGGGAGGATAGCAATTGTAATTGGTCCAACCCAGATATGATGTCACACCTGGGGCCAAATAAGACTGAAGTTAGACAGATGTCAATATAAGTGTCCTTCAGACAACTCAGCTCACCGCACAACTGGAATAACATGAGTGCATTACGACAGGGAACCTTTAGCTGTTGTCTGTTGTGAGCAGATGCAGAGTACAATCAGGGAACACAGAGATGGAGGCCACGCCGGTGGCGTCTTCAACAGATACAATATAGTCAAGGTACTGAAGACACTCACACACAGATAATACTTTAATGGAACATTTTTGATTTACATGCAATTTACCTTTTGGGTTAAACAAGCCTTACAAAGACCTGCCTTGTGAAACGTTAATGATGAATATTCAACGTACTAGGAATGATTTAAAGTGTGTGTGTGTGTGTGTGTGTGTGTGTGTGTGTGTGTGTGTCAGATCCAGAAGGTGTGTAACAAGAAGCTTTGGGAGCGCTACTCCCACAGAAGAAAGGAGGTGTCAGAGGAGAACCACAACCACTCAAATGAACGCATGCTGTTCCACGGTCAGAACACACATTGTCATGCGTGCTATCCCATGAAACAGTTGGCATTAACAAGCATCCATTTCTTAATAGTAAGAAATGGATATTACACATTTCATGACGACAAAAATGTATTGGAAATGTTTGCAGTATATTATGATAAGAGTCTAGTCGTACATTTAATTTAGTTTTAGAATTTAGGCTTAGCAAAACTTTGAATGAAGGAGAAATAATTAATTTGCTCCAGTGCAGACTAAAACGTTCCACCTGCTACTAATTAAAAATAAATGTGGCTAAATCCCCAGAGCCATTACCTAATTATCACATTTTTAACAAAATCTCACTAATCACCATGACTGCCAATTAGACTATACAGTATCATTATGCCCCCAGAAAATGGAAAGCAACAATTTAACACTACACAATAAATCTGTATGAATTATAACATTTTGACAGGATACAGAGCTCTCTCGTGTGTGAATCTCTCTCTCTCTCTCTCTCTCTCTCTCTTTTTCTCTCTCTCTCTCTCCCTCCCTCCCCAAAGGTCCACTAACTCTTAACACCAAGGGTAAAGTGTAGGCCACCTAACATTAAAAATGGTATTGTATATCATAGAGAAAACTAGAGTAGCACCAGTTGGCACGTCTAAATTAAATTTTGTTTTATGCTTAACTCACCATAGATATTGTTTGGTTTTAATATTCTCAGGTGTTCATATTCTTACTATACTGTATCCAACGACTGAAACAATGAACTTCATGCCCAGGTTCTCCATTTGTAAATGCCATCATCCACAAGGGGTTTGACGAGCGCCACGCCTACATTGGAGGAATGTTCGGCGCTGGGATTTACTTCGCTGAGAACTCGTCCAAAAGTAACCAGTATGTTTACGGGATAGGAGGGGGGACGGGCTGTCCCCTGCACAAAGACAGGTCATGCTACATATGCCAAAGGTATGTGAGCTGATGCGATGCTTCTATATGTGTTTAATAGATTTAATAGAAAACACGTTATGTATTTATATATACTAACAATATTATCCACATTATCCATTTTGAGAACAATCCTTCACCACATCTGAAACATGTCGTTAAAGGAAATGTAAGCAGGATTTTAGTGTTATCAGAGTGTAGTGTGATAAATAATTCTGTCAGGCATTAGCAAGTCAAATGCTCTGAAAGGGTATGGTCTCTGGTTAATAGATAGATTTACATGGCTCTGGGACCGGCAAATCTGTCAATCAGTTAAATGTGTGCACACACCTACAGTACAATAGGTTTGTCAACGGGCTCCAGAGGGAAGCTTGGCTTATTTATTTGCACAGCCTTGCTCTTTCATTGGGTTTTAGCTCTTGTTACAACTCTCATGTCCTACCTACAGCAGCTTTCAAGGTGAAAACCTTTAACCTCCAAAAACTTTCTTAGACTTTATACTGCCACCTAGGGGCATTGCTGTGCCAATACTAACTCAGTAAACATGGCAACAGTAACTATGCACGTAGTTAAAATATCTAATTATGTCCATATGAAATCTCAATCAGTGTACATGTTTTACACTTCACTTTTTTTAGGTAATCTATACATTTTCATGTAAAGAAAGTAAGCAACCTTAAGCTTTAAGTCTGCAGTCAACAACGTCCACAATGACGTTGTTAGGTGACAATGGCTGGCTGATGACTTTTCTTTCGATATTCGCAGAGATGTCTGTTAAACAACTATGTAAAGGAAATAAGTCACAACAAGTACTAAATATTCACTTTAGGTCTAAATCTTCACTTTGTGACCTTATAACATAAATAATGTAAAATAACACATAAACAGACAGTGTATGTCAATGTATTATTGTTTTATTGTCATTCCTTCCTTCAAGTCCTGTTTTGTCCCATGTAGGCACCTGCTGTTCTGCAGGGTGACCTTGGGGAAGTCCTTCCTCCAGTTCAGTGCCATGAAGATGGCCCACTCCCCTCCAGGCCATCACTCGGTCACGGGGAGGCCCAGCGTGAACGGCCTGGCTCTGGCAGAGTATGTCATCTACAGAGGAGAACAGGTGAGAAAGATGTCCTCCTAGAGCTGCACCTCCCTTAAAGAAACCCAGGGAGAAACGCACAACTCTTCACTCAGGCCCGCTCTTACCACAGTAAGAGTCCTTACATCGTGATGGCCTTTGGTTGCTATATTCAGTGAACGGAATGACCTCCCTTGGTCTCCACTGTATCTCATGTCTGTGTACACATCAAGGTAAATACAAAGAATTGTATTCAAATGCATTCAGCTTTGTAGACATGCAAGAAATAGGTTGAAATCAATGAAAGTAGTGGAGAATTATGATCAAAAGTGAATCCTGAATGTCAGTGTATAGAATAGAAGGTACTGTATAGAAGCTTTACAACTAAGGGTTGAACTAACCTTTGATATCCCAAATGTAAACACTATGCTAAACGGGCATGTGCGCTGCAGAAGAATGCTGCAGAAGTACTGAGACTATCATTTTCATTCAAGTGTAGCTGCACCCTTTTTGTTTGCTGTAAGCTAAATACTAAGACTGCACTGAGAGACACATCAATGCTGGTGTTAATATTGACAAAAACCTGGATTTTATGGTCTGTCAGCAGTAGTTTCTTCAGAAGACTAAATGCTAAATGAAAGTTGTTCTGAGTTTGAACATAAAATAAATTAATCAAGTCATAACAAAAAAATGCTATTGGGTTTTGAAAGGAATCCTCCAATAAACAAGACCATTAAGTGTGCATTTACTGTAAGTAAAATATGACATTTTTAATTTAAAATTGTTACAGTACGATTTAGTCCTGGTACTCTTCAGAGTTTAAACACTAGTTACGTTATCCAATATATTTCCTGTATTGCTGGAAAGCCAGTAAAATGTGACGTAACACCAACCCACATCTCAAATCATGTACTGTAGTCTGCTCAGATGTATTTCTTCTGTATTCCTCTTCTTAAAATGCCCTTTGTTCATAGAATATCATTAAACCATAGGTACAATCATTACAATGCTTATATCTGTATTATTTCAGTATTCTTTTCACTTACAGCCCAACATTCCAACTTGAATTAACACTGTGTAGCTATTGATCAATTGATTGCCTTATATGGTTAGGAGTTCTGTGTTTGTCGTAACAATACCTTTAACGTAGATGATCCCCTACAATTCAGCCCATTCTTGACCATCATTCCGAGATAGTCATCTTCAGTAGGATGACTTTTAAAGCCTCATTGTGTCTTTCTCAGGCCTACCCTGAATACCTCATTACGTACCAGATCATGAGCTCCACTGACGGGTGAGGCAGGAGATAATGGCAAAGGAGGGATGTTCAAGAGGAGAAGGAAGGGATTACCAAAAAGAAGCAGAGAAGGAAACCCATCTCAGCCTATAAGATGAGCTTTGGCTTCATTAACTGCATGCACACAAAACGTTATTTATACAATGTAGAATTTTTTTTTTTTTTTTTTTTAACAGTTTCTGTTTTTCTATGGTTTGAAACTTTGTTTATGCACTTTATTGACCTTGTGTTGTATTTGTAAATGATGATTTGTCTTTTTTAATATGGTCCAGTATGGTTTGAGGTGTGTGCGTGTGTGTGTGCGTGTGTGTGTGTGTGTGTGCGCGTGCGGCTTGGTTTTAGTTTGGTTTGCTAGGCTAAATAAGATACAAATATGTCTCTGCAGTAACACATCCTCAAGAGATAATCTATTTATTTGTATCATTATGTTGTCTATATTTAGTTGTTTTTGTACTGTTATGCTCATTTATGACATTTGTAAATGGGAAAATATTTCTTATGAGCAGTTTCTTAGCAAACTGAAAAATGATATATGTGGAATTGATGTTGTCTTTACAGAATAAGCCTTAAGATAAGTAGATGCTTATAATTGTTTTGTGTCTTAACTATCAGACAGAGCATGCCTGTGTCTGCTTTTAAGAGGGTTTTGCTGTACCTGGTTAACAAATGATGTTCGCATTGTTTCAGTGTGCGTACGTGAGGGGTTGGTGGGCAAACACAAAGGCTACTGGTCCACTTTTAACTGGATCATTTTCCAATGGTGAAAACATCTAATGGTACCCCCAAAGGTGCTTGAACAAAGGTCCAATGCTGATCCAGCACATGTACTGTATAATGAATCTTACATTACTTACTTAATCCTGTCATTACAGCCTTTTGTCATCTGTAATGTGAAATGAATTATATAACTATAATGATGTAGTAACATAAGATGAACTGTTCATGTGTGATACTGTAGTTTCTCTGTTATGCATGGCCCACTGGTACTGTGTTTTTTGTTAGCAGTGTGCTGTATTGTCAATGTACTGCTGTTTCGTTGCAAGACATGTTCTGCCTTGACAATGAGATTAAAATATATATTGCTGAATATAAAATACATTTCACAAATTCGACGTCCACAGAACAATATAAAAATATAATAAAAAAAAAGAAAACCTCATGAAAATATTTAAATGTGAACTCTTTGAAGATGTCCATTTATAAACAGTATATACAGTAATGGTGGAGTGTGGAGTTGAAACCTCTTGTGTAGTGTAGTGAACTGATGAATTAACGCACATGCTACACCATGAACAAGCCAACAATCTATTTTCAAAGTAAAAGCATAAATTTCACATATTAACCATGACTTCAATGTACATAATGTTTTCTAATGGCTGATCTGTATTTTTTATCTTTTTTTTTGTTGCTTAGTGAAATGTATCTATGCACAGCCAGCCTAATCCCACAAATTACCTGTCAACATTTAAAACTGAAACATACTGTTGCCATGGCAATAGCTTGGTCATCACCAATGCACCTTTTTGGTTTTGAAATGTTCCCAAAATATGTTTTTCAAAACAACATATTTGGATTCGAATGAATTAGGCTAAGCATTAGGATATTTTATCACAAGTTGTATCCAGTCTTGAAATCCGTATGACAACACAGTCCGACTGTAGAACGAGGGACACTTCTGCTATACTGTATGAGGCTAGAACAGGAGAGCAAACAGAAATAGCTCATAATGATAATTTTGGCAAAGGCTCTGCATTGAAGTCCTCATCTGAACTCATCAGCATTCATTTGCATGACAGAGAGATGGAGTGCTAAAATCTTTTAGCTTTACAAATTGCTGTTTAGTGTATGTGTGTGTGTGTGTGAGAGAGAGAGAGAGTGAGTGAGAGAGCGAGAGAGATAGTTTCTCCCTACACTTTATTTTTCTAAGAAAAGTGACATTAACAGTAATTTTCCTAAAAACAGTGAAACAATTATATAAGGAAACTGCCAGCCAGCACAGAGTAAAGGAGATAATGATTTAATATGACAGTGACAATGGTCTCTGTTTTATAAAAGAACAAAATAAAACATGTTGTACAAGGAACGTTTACATTTGAGCAATAACATTTATCTTCCATACATCCCCATTCTAAACCAAATAATATGTGCGTATGCATGTGCGCACGTGAGTGCGTGCTGGTGTGTGTGTAGTAATTGGAGTGTGGTGTGTGGAGAAGATGTTACCATGCTGCAATATTTCCCTATAGGGGACCTGTCAATCACACTGATTTCATTACTGCTGTCAATCAGCCCTCCTTCCAACACATTCCTGTCTTCAACCTCTGTTGCCCTTGCTTTTGAATGCTTCCTGCATTCTATCCTTCCTCCTCATTTTCTCTCTTTGCATTACTTCTTCCATTCATTACTGATTTATTCCTGCTGACCTACATTGTAAACTGGAAGCTTGATAACAGTACAACATCCAATTAGTCCCACAATTGCCCTGTGCTTATAGCATAGCTTCTTTAAACTCTCAGCTAAAACTTGTATTAATTATATTCCATTGCCTGTGCAGGTTTCAGAATACGCCACATCCACAGCATCTGGAAGGTTCTACCGTTCTGTGGTGCCTGTCTCACCAGAGATGACATTTTTGGAGTGTCATTTTTCTATATTGACTTTTTACATTATTATTTAAATTTATCAGCAGCAGATGTTCTTCAAGTAATTGTTCTCGATTCAGTGAAACGATGATGCTTACCTTATTAGGAATTACTGAAAATAAATAGATTTCTCTCACAAAAATGCCAATATTTAATGTGTTGAACTGCCACTGGCAGTATGTATCATATGCACATTTGCTGAAGGCTTTGACTAATGAAACGTTATGAGGATTATATTCTATTTGACGCACATATTTGTAGAGGTATGAAGTGAAAAGCACAAGGCACCATCAAGCAAGAATCTGCATGGAAATTGTGTGTGAATTGATTGCATGTACAATAACATTACACCTGGGCAAATAATGTATGTTAAAATGCAGTATAAATACACTGCCTAAGTATCAAATGATTAACCTGTTTAGGTGTACATTGCTTGTGGCTACAAGTCTTTGAACGCTGTATGCATTACAGTACATCCATAATAGGTGATGTGGTGTAAATAAAGTCATACATAGTAAATGTTGGGTGTACTGAAGCCAGTATTGATGGAACCAGCCTTTGAAGTGGAGAGCATCTGGCAACAGGGTTCACTGTATAATCCGTCGGTTTAGTTATCCTGAAAGACTTCACAAGCCATGAAAGATACCATATGATGGTCAATGATTCTTCTGTTCCAAGCCATAATCTTTAAAGTCTTCACTGTCACCAGCTGGATATGATCAGTATAATTAGACCAGGCATGTTGGGAAGCAATATAAAGTCTCAAGTCACTTTGGTGGTGTTCCTGGCTTGCTGGTGTGTAGTGAGGCCTTATGGACATGAATCTTGTTTTTGTTTTAAGGTGTGTTTAAATGCCATTTATTCTTCTCGTTCTTCAATTTGTGTATTTGAGTTGGGGTCTGCTTTCCCTGTGGTGTTTAAGGTTCAGTTTGACATCTTGTGTATAGGATGCTATTATTGCTATAAGTATTGACCACAACGATTGTTTAATTTTTGTATGGCAGGGTTTCTTGGCTCTTTTTCCTCCTGTTCAGCATGGTGCTTCTCTGCCAGAATATGGTTTTGTCACATTCATAGCATGTATTTCTTGCTTGCTTATGACTACATTGCTGTATAGCTCAACAGATGCAGCATAAGCTTTTAAATGATCAGGACGGGTCCTTATACACTGCGACCATGGTATCCTCTGTCTTTTCATGTCATTATAGACCTTGCAATGAGAGGTAAGTGGTGGATAAAGACCAAGGGCTGCTACGGTATTTCAACTAGCTATAGTCTGCCTTTGCAGAATATAAACATGTTCTCTCAGACCAATCCATTGACTGGGAAGTAGAACCTGGAGGTGGTGAAGGCTTTGTGTCTCAGCCTTTCTTCTTTGAAGGCTCTGACAGTCTGGCAGACTGAGCCCCACTCAGTGCAGGATAACTTTGTGTCTGTTCCAGCTGATGATAACCAGGAGACTTATGGGTGGGCATCTCTTCCGTAATTCCCACTTATCCAGCAGTTTGAGCAAATTCCTGAACGTGTCAATGCGAAAAGTTCCAGTCAATAAGGCAGCCCTAAATATAGTATCATCCATTGAAGCCTGACCACTGCTTCATAAAAGGTGTTTGTTCATAATTATCACTTATTTCCAAATATTAGATATTTAAATGCTTATATATTTGTCTTACATTAAATGTAAAAGCCCATGAACGTGATCCAGCTAATGAACAATTGTTAAAGTGCTTCGCTAATGTTTAAATGCTGAACAAACTACTTTGCTGTATGCATGCTATATGAATGAAGTTAACACAATTTGATTTGGCTAGTGCAATTTTTTTGGATTGCAGATCTCAACTACTACCACTACTATAGTACTATAGACTATGTACTGCATTTGTATTTTAAAAAAACAGACTACTGCATTTTATTTTCGTACTGTGTGTATTCCATGTGTAACTATATGTTGTCCTGCACATTTATCCTTTGTCTTGGCCAGGTCGCCGTTGCAAATGATAATTTGTTCTCAATCGGCCTATCTGGTTAAATAAAGGTTACATTTTTTTAAAAAGTAAAAAAACAATTATAACAATGTTGGCCCAAATGTCTAGTTTGTGAGGTAATAGGCTAAAGTCCCTTAATGTTTCTGTGCTAATGGTGCATGACCACATTTGCTCAAATTACATAATGTATCTAGATTCATATAGTGCTTCCTAATATATTGGGCTACACCTCTGACCCTAAATTAAATTTGAAACTTTTTCTGTTGCTTTGAGATCAACATTGTGTCCATCTACTACAATCCAACCTTTTTCCCTTTTCCCCCAGTAGATGAAAGTGCCTTGTTGTAAAATGCTTTTAAGGCTGCTAGTGTTTGTACTGTTTCCTGACCTCCAAGTGATATCACTACGTGTGCTTCTACAAGTCAAAACAAAGGCTTCAAACAAGAGATACTTCAGATGTGTAGATGAATGTATATTATGCAGGCCCAGATATCTGGATATACAGATTTGTGGGGAGCTGTTTTCCTGTGTGGTGTGCAACATGCTATTTAAAGAATAAATGCATTTTACGATATTTGTGATGTGTATCTGCCAAGTTTTAACATGAAAGTATGTACAGTACCTTTCCTTCCATCACAATTACTCCTCAACTTAAGTGGAACTTTTTTATTTTCTTCTTTACAACAACTCCCCGTCAGCATGCCAAGTATCCCATTTGGCATCAGGTATAGTGACCCTACCATCTGGGCAGAGCTAGGAATCGTGCTGGTTCTTGGGATTCAGCCTGGGGCAGACCTTGATCTGTTTCAGAGCGTTTCAGGAATACAGCAACATTTATAGCAGCCAGAGAGCCGCTCCAAATTTCACTAATTGTGAAACTGTTGTAGGTAGGCTGCATTGTGCACATTATGAACAGGCATACTGTAATGTATGCAAACATTTCAAATGCCCTAGATGTTTTGTTCACTATAGTTAACTGTTGCAATACTGTACCGATGTTTATTTATTGACACTTCAAATACTGGGTGTTTACACTCAGCAAGCCACTATAATACTTATTGGTTTATGTGTAAGTCAGTATGTCCACCATACACTCTATGCCAGAACCCATGACCACATCAATGGCAGTCGTTTTATATATGCATATAGGTGTGCTCAGTGTTGTAATGTAATTGTTAGATCCGTAGACTTCAATAATGACATGAGTTCTATTATACAGCATTAAAAACATGTCATGGGTAGCAGGGCCTGTTAATGAGCACACCATACACAAAATAGTCTGGTAGCATTTAGATAAATGGACAAAAAGCACTAAGCAATGTCTCCCATTGTTACATTTCTTTATTTATTTTATTTTTTTACACAATACCACTTCAATATTTCTATCTAGGTGGAGCAGTTGAGGGATGAGATAATAAAACATGCAATTACCTGTCCATTAAGCACAGCAATAGCTTAAAATATGTAATTATTGGCAATTATTCTCCTTGTTTGCCAAATATCATTAGCATATCAAAGACCTAGCCTATTTAGCAGGACGGATGAGTTTGTCTATGCAATACGATGGGTGTAAGTAATACGATTATTTTATTAAAATGATAAATAAATTAAGTTTATGAAAGTGCATTTGTTAAAACATTTAGGGTACCATCTAGGGTACCATCGATTGATCAGATTATGTCAGCACAATGTCATGGGTCTCTGACATTGCAAAGAAGAAATGGGGGAAGGTGTAGAATACTTGGGCAGTGGGAAAAAGACATAACATGACTTTGAGACTTCCCTATAGACTTGTTCCACCATAGCGATGAATTGAATAAGGGTTTTTGGAGGAGAAATTAAACTAATGGAATCACAAGAGTGTTTTGGTGTGTTTCTGAGAGGAGTGATCCATACCTCGGACCCTATGCCCGTTATGCGCACTTGCCATGGTGCACATGTTATCCTGCTTGTGAGAACGCAGGTACAAGACAATTAGACCTATATGGAGAAGAGCAAAATAGTGCACATGATTTGATATATGAGTCGATGTTATGAAAACTATCTTAAAGATCACCTTACTTTAACTCTTTAAATATGCTGAATCAAATAAAAAAATAACATAGTAAGTCAGGGTTACAGTATTATCAGGCAAACATTATTTTTGAATTCACATGCTTTATTATAAACATTTACCAAGGAATATTTGTAATTTTCACCTAGGCTTTGGCACACGATAAATGTTGACTTACAAAAGTTACATTACATAATAAAGTCAAGCTTACAATCAAACCAACAGCAATTTAATAAAATGACCTCTGATTTAATAAAGTGAAATTACAATTTAAATATTTATTTCAAAATGCACCTTTGTTTTCTGCTTTTTAAATTAATGTGAAACAAGCCTACAGTAGGCCTATGCCATTATATGATTTCTTGTTTTGCTGAAAATAGGACAGAAGCAGGTTATTGGCCTTTTTCTTTTCTTCATAATCATTAAATTTCACATTGGCTAATTTATTTGATGTCATTCATGATTGTAGAATTGTCAGATGAACATTGTAAGAAAGTTAACAGTCCTTTAAAGCAGATGCATTAACATCAATAGGTCTGTCTAAAGTGTGAAAAAGAAACGGTAATGCTATCCTATTGTCTATCCTTTATCATATGTCAGGACATTCTAACAGAAACTGGAAATATTGCCAAAATTATCTGTGTATCATCAGGAAAATGAATGTGTGCCCTATTATGCCAAATACATCATTTATAAATAAGTAAAGAAAGAAAGAAAGAAAGAAAGAATAAATAAATAAAAACGAGTTGTTGCTTGACAGTGTTTTTAGCATTCAAGGTTCTCCGATCTGACCAGGAATAACATAACAGTCAATAGGTCCAGAAGAATTGAATTGCATCATGTCTAAAGATATTTCAGCCTCGCACTCAAACTGCAATATTGCTGGCAACATCAGGTTCGTTTGGTTCCGAGATGCATCTGAGTTAACAGAAACTTTATCAAAGTGCTGGTCCAAATCCTCTCCGTTGTGCGTCGATATGCACGGGAGCCTCTGCGCTCCGCCACACGCGACAGTCGCCTCTTTCTGCAGCGTGGTGTCATGGTGGTAAGACACCAGCTCGTTGCTGAAATCAACCGCCTCCACGGCGGAGCTCGAACAGTACTTATTGCAGCCCAAAATGGTAGAAAACGCCTTTCTGAAATCTGCATTAAACGCGTAAATTACCGGGTTCAGGGAGGAGTTTGCCCAGCCAAACCAAACGAAGATGTTGAAAGTAGTGTCGCTTACGCATAGCGGGTCCCCAAGTTTGTTAATATCACAGAACGGCACCACACAGTTCAGAACAAAAAACGGCAACCAGCAAAAAACAAACACACCCATAATTATCGAAAGAGTCTTTAATACTTTTGTTTCCTTTTTAAATGATGTTTTCAGCGAACTTTCGTCATGGGTTGACGTGCGTTGTCGGCTGTGTTTTTGCGCGTGGTGTCCGGCGGCTTTCTCCAGAGAGGAAATTCTTCTGATCTGAGTCTGGGCGATTCTGAAGATGCGTGTGTATGTTCCCACCATGATTACCACTGGGATGTAAAAGCTTATAAGCGACGAGGATATGGCGTAAGTCCGGTTCAAGCTCGCGTTGCAGTCCTCAATGTTATCCAACGTCGAGTTGTCCATCTCCGCCCGGTGCCAGTTGAGCTGTACGGGGATGAAGGAAATTAGAATGGAGAGTGTCCACGCCACTCCGATCATCACGAAGGCGAACCTCTGGGTCATTTTACGCTCGTACCGGAACGGGCTGGAGATCGCCCAGTAGCGGTCCATGCTAATGATGCACAGGTTTAGAATAGAAGCCGTGGAGCACATGATGTCGAAAGCAATCCAAGTATCGCAGAAGCGGCCGAAGAGCCAACAGCCGGCAACCTCCGAAACCGCCCGCCAGGGCATGACCAGGACGGCGACGAACAGGTCGGACACCGCCAGCGAGATCACGAAAAAGTTGGTGACCTTGGATCGGAGGTGGCGGAATTTGACAACGGCGGCACACACTAGCGTGTTCCCCAGGAGTGTGGACACGATAAGGACAAATAGGACGCAGCCGGTGAGAGCGCGGACGCTGCTGGGGCTACGGGATACGGCTCCGGTGCGGTCCGTTTCAGCGCCTGCCCCTGCTGTAACGACGTGATGTTGCTGGTGGTTTTGGCTTTCATTATACAAACTATCCATTGACGACTAGTTAGCAATCATGCCTTCATTTTTCCAAGGTTCTATAGCCTATAGATTGTTTTCTTGTTTTTTCCTCAGGCCTATAAAAATGTGCAATTCACAAATAGATATATTCTTCCCAAGACGTGTTTGTAGTTAACGACCAAATTCCACAACCAAATGTAAACGTGCCTCCTGCCTGTTGAGAATGTCAGTGTTTACTGTGCATCCCGCTCCTGAGCCCGAATGAGCGAATAGCTTGACTCATATTCGGGAAGATAGCGACACACAGCGCCAATACCCTACCCATTCAATATTTGCCTACATTTAGGCATCTGTCCTGACCTACGTATCTCAACGCTTTCGCCTAAAACTATAATTACCAAATAATTCAAGTTATAAACAAATCTAGACCTAAGATTTGACTGTTTTCATGTTTAATGTTCAAGTCGACAGGCATAGGCTTAATGGGGACTGTGTATTTGTTTAAAAAGTAGGCTATATTCTAGCATTTATGTCCTGGAGCTGGAGCTGTATAGGCATAGCCTATGAAAAGGTTAAAAAAACGTATAATTTAAAAGGCATTTCTTTATTATTATTGCACTTATTTGGCTTTTTTTTAACATAAAGTAATCGTTGCATAGTCTACTACGCACATTTGGGTAGTGTGACCCGAAGTGGTCGCTGGCCGTGGTGCTGAAAGCACCCTAACACACGTCAACCTCGGAGCTCTCAGTTGTGAAATGAATCTCGACATTTCTATCTAAAAAAAATTACATCAGTTCTACAGCTAATAGGTTACGCATATGTATAGCATACAACCATCACGTTTTAGTGAAAATATCCAACACCGCGAGGAGGCATAAAAAGTTACTGCCACTCATGCCACTGCCACTCACATAGAACATGTTCCTGAAACGGCCACAGTAGCATTAAACTGCCAGCAGAGGGCGTCTCATTCCACTACTATTCCCTGCTTCCTAGATTTCTACTCATACGCCATACGTCACTGAAATCTCAAAATGGCCTCTTTCCGCTGTTGGATGTGGAATCGGCTGTCATTCTTGGGAATTATAATATTCCAGGGCAAGTGAGACAGCGCACTTTTGGTTCGCGGACCGCCATTAAGAGATTCCGGTCGAGAGATTCCACTTTGTGCGGACATGACGTTTCGACCGACCCTGTCGCTGTCCTGCTCCTGCAAGCCGCGACGGTGACAAGAGCGGATGATGTGACCGTGCAAGTGACATGGAAACGACCGAAGATGGCTCTTTGCAACCTCCGACCTCAACCAATGTACCGTCTTACGGTGACACCGAATCACTGACTCCTTGTCGTCATCATCCCGATTCCTTAACAGATCGTGTCGGCTCGCGTCAAACCAGCTGTCCATGCGAACACGGGGAGTCAAATTCATGTGACAGCGACGCTTCTAATTTAGAGACTAGTTTTACGCGTGCTTGTGTCGACGGTACTAGTACGGCTATGATTGACCTGGTGACAGAGAACAAGTCACCCACCTGCAGCGTTACGACTCCTACCTTCTCTGACGGAATCTCTAGCGACTGCTCTGGTGATAACAGGCTTCTACGGGCATCCCAATCAGGCAGCAATGGGAGTTTGAATGGTGAGTGCAGACCATGCTCTGCCATTGATGGAGTCGGTGGGGACACACGGCCTAACCTTAATAGCATCTCAGATTTCTCAGCTGCTGAATGGACGACAACACACGATGGAGATTCTAATGTATCGCAGGTAAATGCAGTGCCATCTCAAATTATGACATCTCATATTCATAAACAGGCTCAGTCTGCACTAAACGGCTCCTGTCCGGAGCAGCAAGGTGCCTTTGACGTTCTTTCTGGGATTCAAACTGGACTCCATACAAATTGCTCTGGGGTGGAAACTAAACTTCCCAACGGTGGGTTATTGACAGGAGACAGCAGTGGGAAAAAGCTCATAGGCTCAACAGCGGCAGGGTACCCAGGCAAACATGTCCCCAGCAGCTGTTCATCTTCCCAGCTAGGCTCCACCTCAAAGGCAACTGGTGAGAGCCGGAGATCCTCTCGGGCGGAAACGGAGGAGTGCTCCAAAGCCCAAACACCGCATGGCGTCGACTCCCAGCCTGTGCCTTCATCAACCTCCACCCCCCATCCCTCCATTTCTCAGGGTGCCCCAAAACAAACATCCACCATCTTCGTCTCAGACACACTGTCCGTTCCCTCAGTGGAGGTGGAGGAGGAGGAACCTGAGGAGGGGGCTGGTGAGGCCGCTTCAGATCTGGGCTCCTTCTACCAAGCTAGCCCAGCCGCCAGGCTGGAGGCCTGCCCAGACGAGGCCTTCGGCCACCATCACAACACCCAGCACTTTGTAAACGTCAGCCTAGGATCCAGGAACACGTATGAGTCCAGCCGGAGGCAGAGCGCTCCCGGACAGCTGCCACAGAGCCCGGAACATGCTGCAGAGGAGCCCTCTGACCCGGCCTTGCAGTCCAGGAAGCCAGGGATAGCAGAGTACCTTGGCAGGTAAGCAACGGCACTTTGCTGGTCTCGCTTGAGTTGAGCCTTTACATTGACGTGTGTCAGTTACTGTGTAAGTACCACAGGGCACTGATGTATAATAATGTCAAAAGTACTGTGTCTTGCACACCTTACCCATTCTGACCAGCAGTGGTTTACAGAACCATGGTGTATAATAGTGACTCTATCTGGAGTGTGTGTGTGTGGCTCCACAGCCTCAATAGACAATAGGCTTTTGTTGGCTAACACAGGCAGGAGTACACAGTGTTATACCCTCAACCTCCACAAGGGTGAGAGAGAGAGAGAGAGAGAGAGAGAGAGAGAGAGAGAGAGAGAGAGAGAGAGAGAGAGAGAGGGGGGCACAAAAAGTGATGCAGTGATGTATAAGAGAGAGAGACAGAGAGAGAAAGAAAGAATTGGATGATATACAGTAAGTGGCAGTGTTACTAATTCACTATACTTTCTGACCATGTGAAAGCTTTCCTCTTACGTAAACATTTTAAAACAAAGCTGGGCTTATACTCTTAACATCATGCTACTTTGAATTGAAAATGTTATATTATAGAAGCCTATAGGTTTTTTTAATTTTTTTTATCAGCCACCATTTGTCATTTCACAACAAGTCATTTAAAAGCGATTTCTCACATGAATGGCTTTTAAAATCAAATATCAACAAGCGTTTGGAAATTGCTCCTTTGAGTGGACGACAGCTTGTAACAGCACACCACTACAGGTGAGGCTGGTCACCTGTCTTAGAAAGCTTACAGGAACTAGACCTCACCTTCATGTAACATTTAGAGCAAGGCTGGCTGAAAACAAAGCCTGTAGGTTCACCAGAAACCTGCTCTCTTGTGATGCAATAGGTCTCCCTAGGTCATCCCAACACTCAGGATGGCCTCTACGTTGGTTTAAAGATGGCGTGTTGCTTAGTGGGTGGGTATAATTTAACCCCACAAAAGAAAATGGAGTGGAAATTAGGTTAGTGACTAAATATACATTTTTCCACAGTGACCTGGAAATGCTACCGAAGAGGAGTACACTTTCTTCCTGACTAGTCTGAACAGAAACACAATCTTTAATCACACAACAACTCTCCCAACTTTCTGAGTTGACATGGCTGATTAGACTGTTAGTAAGTTACAATGCAAAAGTTGCATGCAAATAGAGTGAACCACCAGTGTGTGAACAACACCCACTCACCTGAGTGAGAGCATGTTTAATCAGCCACCACTGTAGGCCTGGGACCTACAACAGTTCATAAACAGGTCAGGAGGAAAGTGGGTCCCTCTTGGTAGCATATCTAACCTGATGTGCCAGATGGATTGTTGCACGCAAGTCCATCTGGGGAGCCGTTCATCAAAACTGCTTGTGCAGGCATATTCTAAATATACCTGGATATAGACTGGATGAGCCAATTTGTCCAGTGTTCCGGCATTGTTGTTTTCAAGTCACTTTTGCTGACGTCACACCTAAACCACGCCCGTAGCCATCATTATGATTCTTATTGGTCAGATCCATGGTTACTTGGTCACAGTCGTAAGGATTTCAAGCTCTCCGGACTGATTCTTGCTGGGGAAGTCAAACTGATGGCGAAATCACGATGGTCTCGTGAGCCTATAGCACATATAGATCACTGTGCAAATGTATTAACATAATGTTGACATTATGTTAATATTCAAATATCTTCATATTTATATGCATGCTTATCTTCCTCTGTGTTGGGCCGTTTGCCTGGCTGATGCAGCCTTTTTTAAACAAGAAGCTGTTAATAATGCCTCGGGAGGACTTGACTCATATGGGTCTTAATTTACAAATAAACTGACTCATCAAAACCCTTTTGCTGATGGAAGAATATTCCCAGAAAAGTGTGTGTGATGCTATGATGTCACTATGGCTCTACAGACATCTCTCAAGAGAGCCATTTGTTCCTCTAGAAGGGATTACTGCCACACTAATTCACGTTTCCTCTGTGCCACTTCCATATTGTTCCAACAACATCAACAACTGAAACATTTATTTGCTATTCATAGCAGCCGGTATGAGTTGATTGTGGAAAAAGTGTCTTTTTCATTTGCATTTTAGACCACAAATTTATGCAGAAATATTTAGAATAATGTACGTATATAGTCAGGGAACTAAAATAACCAAATCAAGTGGGTTGTGTGTGTTACAATAACTGTGTGTTTGTGTGCAGGTACAGTGTGATTGATGTTTCTATTCCATAATTAAATATGTGTACTAGTGTGATTGTGTCCTTTTATCTTGATGGGTGCCTGCATGGTGCCCGTGGCAACAATGTTTTTTGTTTTGGCCACGAACAATACATAGCCAGTGTAGCCACCTTGAATGATATGAATGAGATATCAAATTACGATACCATATACACACGCACTGTGAACAACTCACTGGAATAACAATATTCAGAAACATGGCTCTACTGTAGTCTCTAACATGAACGTTGTTGCAGTGTTGGACAAGGGTGCATGCTTGTACAGACGTCAGTGAACATGACTAGCCTATACATGTTGGTCACTGGATTAACTGGCCTTGTTTATGTTTGTCCGCTCTGCCTCCATATATACCGTAGTGTGTATACAAAGTATGTGTTTATACTGTATGTGTGTGTGTGCGTGTGTGCTTTCAGAGGTCTCTTTACCAGGAGGTCAGGGAGTGCCCCTGGATGGAAGCTGTTTGGTAAAGTCCCTCTCAGGGAGAGCCCTACCAAAGACTCAAAGATAATAAAGCAGGTTGGTGAATCACAGCACCTCCGTGACACACCTGACAAATACACCCATGACATCATGTGACTGCGAGTGATTTGCCAAATGCAAATAGAACTAATGTGAACTATCTTAAATATATTTTTGTGACGTAAGGAAGCAGATGTCTCTATTTACTATTAATTTCAGGTCAGTTAACCTATTAAATTTATGTCCATCCATCCATCCATCATCCATCTATCCATCCATCCATCCATCTCCCGGAGTCGTAAAGCTTGAAATCCTTCCAACTGTGACCGAGTAACGGGCAGCAAGCTCTCCAGATCCACAAAACACATGTAAACTGGAAGGGCATAATCCCAAGCCCCCTACATGATCCTTGCGAGAGTAAAGAGCGTTGTTCCACGACCAGGACGGAGTCTGTATTGTTGTTCTTAAATCGGAGCTTTGACTATCAGCTGAACCCTCCACTCCAACACTGGAGTAGACTTTACCAGGGAGGCTGAGTAGTGTGATACCCCTGTAATGGGCACACACTCTCTGGTCCACCTTTTTGAAGAGGGGAACCACCACCCCAGTCTGCCACTCCTTTGGCACTGTCCCCGACTTCCACGCGATGTTGAAG
>JAODOY010009961.1:0-29332 GCA_025399855.1 Forbesichthys papilliferus | reverse complement strand
TATATATGTATATATATATAATCCATTGTGCGCTTCAAGGGAGAAACGTGTGGCTTCACATGATGTTCCTGACCAGACAAAGACACTTCACTTCTTTGAATACTTCTAATGGAATAGCCTCCCCCCTTGTAACCACAAGCCCTGAGTCTGGGGAGCTGTGACACCTTCAGAGCACTGCATCACAGATGTTAATTATCACTGTTAGAAATGTTGGAGAAGCAGCCACAATGTGGATGCTAAATACATTAGTCTGTCTGCAAAGGCACCTGGGTGTTGGCTGGATACCTCTGAACTATGATTAATAAATCCATAAAAGAAATCATGGTTCCTTCAGACTAGCTGTTAATAATTGTGCCTTAACATATTGTGTTTTGTACAACAAATATTTAAAATGCTGTATCTATCAAGGCCAGTAAATAAATAAATTGTAAATGGATTTATAACGCTTTACTAACCTTCCGGCTACTCAAAGCGCAGTGCAGTATTGCTCTAGGACACCTCAACACTTGGTGAGGAGTTAGCCCGGCCCGGGATGGAACCAGCGACTTCTGGATCACCTGTCGCCCTGCACAACACACACATACACATCATATTGAGACAAGCAGAAAAATGTTTACTAGCATAATTAATCTATGGAGTAGTGATTAATGCATGTCAAGCTTTTTAATAAAGACCTCCACTGAAGTTATTGTTCATAAAAAAAACACCCATGTATTTGTGTGTACCAGTGATGGGGGAATATGAATAGGTGTGTGTGTGTGTGTGTGTGTGTGTGTGTGTGTGTGTGTGTGTGTGTGTGTGTGTGTGTGTGTGTGTGTGTGTGTGCGTGCGTGCGTGCTTGTTAACAAAGAATTTCCATAGAATACATACTTCATAAATCTTTCTTTCTTGTCCTTGGTCTTTTTTACGGCGTTCCTCTGTTCATACAATGTGTGCTCATGCAGGACCTGCGGTGCTTTAAATCGGAGAAGACCAACCGCGGTGTGCTCCAACAAGGCTGGATTGACACCCAGGACCCCATTATGTGTTCCTACAAGCTGGTCAGCGTGAAGTTTGAGGTGTGGGGGCTACAGACGCGCGTGGAGCAATTTGTACACAAGGTCAGTACGTGCAGGATGCATGTGTGCTTTGCAGACGCCCTGCTGTATTATATATATTTTCTCCCTATTGGAATTTGATCTCAAATGTATAATGGCCAATGTTCCCCTGCAAAACATCTACACGTTCACTGATATCCTCTCACTTTCAATGACCTTCCCTATAATGTACATATACTCCAAATTACGTTTTACCAAACTATTTCAACTTCTGCTCTGTGTTTCCCCTGGGTAAACTACACCACTTCTCTCCTTGCCTGAGGCATACAGAGTCTCTCTCACACACACGCACACACACACACACACACACACACACGCACACACCACACACGAGAGCAATTACTCATAATGGTCATAGCAAGAAGTGACTCATATTCATCATTGTTCTCTCAGGGTGAGAGTAAAAGTGTTGAATAACTTTGTTCCCACTTTCTCAAGAGCCTTTAAAATGTCCTCTGACTCATGTTCTGTCCTCTGTCCGTCTGCCCATCTGTCTCCCTCCATTGTCCTCCACCGTTAACACCCAACTGTTCTTTCCATTGGTTTGTTTTTTTGTACCCCATCCAGGTAATTCGGGATGTCCTGTTGCTAGGACACAGGCAGGCCTTCGCCTGGGTGGATGAGTGGATTGGTATGTTTGGCGTTGGTTGTGTTGGGGTTGATAATACTGTAAATAACAGCACAAGCTGAGATGTCTATCTGTGTGCCCTGCCCTCACCCAGACATGACCATGGAGGAGGTCAGGGAGTACGAACGCGCCACACAGGAAGCTACCAACCTCAAGATCGGCACCTTCCCTCCCGCCATCGCCATCACGGAGACCGCCCTGCCGTCCAGCGCCCGGAGCGGCACCAACAGCGCTCCGTCCACACCCCTGTCCACGGAGGCACCCGACTTCCTGTCTGTGCCCAAAGACCGGCCCCGGAAGAAGTCGGCTCCCGAGACCCTGACCCTGCCGGACCCCGGGCGCAGGAACTCGGGCTTCCGGCTTGCAAGTATCTTCTCCTGGAACTCCAGCCCCCAGCCGGAATGAGGGACCCCCTTCTTGCCCCTCACCCACACCCCTATCCCCACTTGTGGTCAAGACCCTCTGTGTGTACAGCAATGGAGGAATGTTGCCCAGCACGTCGTGGTGTAGTCTCTGCACCCCCTTCAGCAGAGCCGTCGGTGTTCAAACAAATACAAACGAAGCCCGCTCTTAGACCGCCTTTAAAGGCACGGACAGGTATTCCGATATCCCATAATCCAATAGAGAGGGGATGCGACGGTATTGTAAGCCCAGTGCAAGTCAAACAAAAGGAGTTTAAGCCGTTCTCGCCCGTCTCACCGCAGAAACATAGTCACCGTGCATCAGACAGTAACTTTGCCAATGCAATGTAAACACGGCTCATAAAATGGATTATGGGTCTGTTTGATTTAGGTGTAATTTAAGTGCAATGAGCAACTAATGGCAATTAGTCAACATGTAGCTTTCAGACGTTGCACCTAAATCAAAACGTGTTTCATTTGTATTAGTGATCCTTTGTTTACCCTGCACGGCTGTGACTAGGGTCCATTAGTAATGTCAGGAGTAGTGTACATTCCGTAAAAATTATTTTCTCATGCAACATTTCCCATAGCTTTCCTCTCAGCCGATCTCTCAGGGTGTGTTGCCACGGTCTGTTGCCTAGACAACAGCATGATTCACTTATACTTTATATACTGGAATATTCTTTTTTTTATGCTTTGCATTAAAGTCATCCCATTGGTATTGAAAACTGCAGCTTGTGATTCGACATATCTGTTTGTTATGGACTTGTTTTAATTGATTATTGTCCTGATTCTTGGCCATTAAGTATTCAAAAAAAGCTCTTCACAAAATATTTCTTTTCATGAAAGTTTGGTGTAAATATGTACATTCAAGAGCTAGTCAAGAAATAAAAAAATATTCAGCACTCACTCTACTTTAAAACGTTTCCTACATTCTAATGGGTTTGGTTAACAGTGTCTCTGAAATGGTGGTTTTTATAATGTGATATTGAGTACAACCAGTGTGTCTGGTACAACCACTACTTTCAGATATTTGCAACATAAATGTCTTCTTAGTTTTTCTTGTGAGATCATACAATAAAAATGTAAATGTTGTGATTTAATTGTCTTCTATAAAATGATTACATTGACTGGTAATCAATTTCAGCTCTATTCTTTTGCAGTCATATTGTTACGTTTTGTATGCTGTAAACTAAATAAAAGAATTACTACTGTAAGAGGGGAATTATTTGAATGTAAATGCCACAGTAATTCTCAGACCACACTGATTGCCTTTTGCACCTATCAAAGGCTAAATTAGTAGTAAACATTTTAGTCTGTGATGGAAAAAATATAGCCAGGGCTGGATTGGGACTCATTTTCAGTTCAGAGTTCCCTAGTACACCGGCCATCCCGTTTTGGGGCGGGTAAGGGCGGTCTAACTTCATGCACTAGTGAAAATTTGACATTTTGTACACACTTTTGATTAAAATATCATATAGTAATTTTATGTTGTATTATTATTTTTAAATGTTTGATGTACCGGGCGGGCCGCGTAGAATATCTCAAAGGGCCACATCCGGCCCCTGGGCCTGACTTTGCTCAGGCCTGCTCTAATCTGTACATATAAAATAGTTGCATATATTCGTGTAATAATTCTAATGAATGTTTTGAATATGTTCATCTCAAATGTGTGTGTAATATTGTTATTTCTGTATCATTATTCTTATTATGTAACACTGAAATTGATTGAAATTGTTTTATTTTACCAGCAACAAAGAGTAAGATATTATTTGCATGTCAGTTCCAAGTACCCTGAATGTCTCACACACTGGCCATGGCTTCACTGACAATGCATATTTTCCTCTTAACAGAATCTTAATGTATTTTTGCAAGGCACGTTGATGGCTTCCACAGTTCCACAGTTCCAACGTAATTTCTGTAGCATAGCAGAAATTCAAATTAATAATTAAACACATTAAACAATATCTCGATTTATTCATTTTATAAATTGTTATAATGAGCAGCCCTACATCACAACATCCTGCAAAGTATAATGCTAATGCCATAATGCCAATGCTATATAGTCAAGTCAAATTCTTAAGTCCAAGTACCTATTTGCTTGCCTATTTATTATTTATATATTGTATTGAATCAAAATGTAAATGTAGGTAGGTAATATTGTATCGCTCTACTGTTTCACACTGCAAATAGGTAGGGCTATCATTCTACATCAGAATAGGAATCATGTAGACTCAGCTGAACATTTTTTAGAAGTACGTTATATTTTGAAAAACCCGGAAGTCCTATTTTCACAGCGCGATACCATGAGATCAGCTGCTTGAAGCTATGCTACATGATTACATACTGAGTTTAGCCTGGCTGGATAAACAATACATTTGTTTTCATGAAGTTGGTTTACTATAAGGTATGTAAGTGTGACGATAACCTTAACCCAGAGGCTTTTGTTTCCTTTCCTTGTACTTTATTTCCTTAACGGTGACACGGCTATCCTAATTAAACCTCAAGGTTGTGTTGACGTGATGTCTACTTACTTGGTTTGGTCACATTTTTCACGGTGAATAGAAGTGAAATCAACGAACTGACTGGCACCCGTAATTTCAGTTATATCTACAAACCGCTTGTTTAAATCATAATGATTTAGGCATAACAACCGTGTATGCAAACACAGAACTATAGACCACGAAACACTATGCCAGTGGTATGAAGCTGCATCAGCCAGCTTTATACATTGTTTTTATATTTCCATCAGCGTTGACTCAGCCCCGAGGCTTCTGTGGAGAATGGTGGGCTATGATCCTGGAGCTCAGGGTGCGACCCTGTCCCCACAAGAGGCTGCCCTAGCTGGTTCAGCTGCTGGGATGGTCACTCGAGCACTTATCAGTCCCTTTGATGTGATTAAAATCAGATTTCAGGTAAAATGTTTGAAGTTGGGAATATTGAACCACGTGTTCAAAGGAATATTTATCTGGTTCTTCTGCTCATTTAACCCTGATGTTTGAGCAGTGGCAGTTCCTTTCTAATGACTGTGCAGTTTTATTGCTGTAGGCATACTTATTTAGTAAGTGCAACCGGGCAGCCTTTGTAGACAGCATTGTGGCAACAAGGATACTGGAACAATCCAGTCCCTCTGATATTTGGGTATGCTACATGCTTGTAGAATGTTGGCTGTTTGTTACATTTAGAGTTGGTTGTTTGAGTTTTGAACTGCTGTTGCAGCCAAATACTGATACTTTTAACAACATTCATAAAGTGTTTACGTTTAATTTAAGGCACTTTACCATGTTAGGTTGAGCTGCTACTGCTCTGATATGTAATGCAAAGGAAGTACAGCTGCTTAAAAAAACTGTCAAAATAAAGACATTCTGACCACATGGACCATGCACTACAAGAACCCTACAAACAACCAATCCAGGCATGCATGACCAGCCCAGACTCAGATAGAATCATGAGTAAATAAGCTTTGCATTGCATTATAATCATAGCTATTAGCTACAGTGTTTTACCGTATTCTTCCACAGTTGCAGATAGAGCGTGTGTCTTCACTGAGGCCAGAAGGAAAATACCGGGGATTATGTCAAGCCTCCCGTTGCATCCTTAGAGAAGAGGGTCTGTCTGCCTTCTGGAAGGGACATATACCTGCTCAGCTGCTGTCTGTCTGCTTCGGGGCAGTGCAGGTATTGGCAGGGTAAACCGTTTGTGTACAGTACACTGTGCATATCATGTTGATTTGAAAAAAAGGCTTCTTGTTGTTATCAACAGATCAAAACAAACACCCTGAGACACTCCACCACACACATCGAAAGGCATTGTGAAGTCAAATGATTGTTTTTTGGTAGCGGTGTTTGCCACTTGGTTTATGTTATGTTTATGTTCCTATTTTCGAAGTGAGGGCTGTGTAGAAGTACCTGATTATTTTTTTCAGCACGCACAGAGAACGGTTAGATAGCGAAATGCAAGGAAATATTTGGTAAATTTGACAAAAAATACAAATTGACAAAAAGTCACATTTTATTTTGATTTGAGTTCAAATTTAGCAAGCGTTCTCCAGAACAGCTGGCCCTGCCTTTAAGTAAGACTATAGAAGACTACGTCTTTGACGTATCACATGTGCACAATCAAAATTTGAAAATATACTTTGGCCTCTAACAAGCACAAAAACTGAGGCAAGACAGCAGATCTACAACAGTCGCTGCCAGTAACCATTCTTTTCTCGGTAGGTAGGTAATGGCCAGTGGCTACAGAGTATTAATGCCTAATTAATTAATATTAAGTATTAATGTTTAATTAATCTTTTTTTTGCTTGATTAATCATTTCTGTTTTTCCTTGATTTATAAGTAGTGTTTTTGCTTGCCTTGCAGTTTGCCAGCTTTGAGTTTCTGACTGAGGCGGTGCACAAGACGACCCAGTTTGACAGCCGGACCTCAGGAGTGCATTTTGTGTGCGGTGGACTGGCTGCCTGCTCTGCTACAGTAGCCTGCCAACCTCTGGACACGCTTCGGACACGCTTTGCGGCCCAGGGAGAACCAAAGGTGACATCGCTTTTAAAGTCTATTCTGGTTAAAGGGGGAGTGTGTCATTGTGGCACTGGCCACTAGACGGCGAAACAAGAGGGGGGTCCACACACACCTGGGAACTTCAGGTGTGTGTGTGTGTGTGTGTGTGTGTGGGGTCCAGTTGACTGCTTCCAAGCAAATGCTGTAATATAGGATTTCATGATGATTAGAACTAATTAAAATTAGAACGCATGCCGCCTAATATATCCCAGACCTGCACCATTGTTAAGAGATAATCAATATTAATGGCTTCATCAGAGTACTTTGTCTCATTTACATATGTTTACACTATGGAATATACCATGGCCAAAACAGGAGGTTAGCTCATGTGTGTGCTTTACTTTTTCATGCTTGTGATGTATTATTATTTCACTGTGACTGTAGTTAGCAAGTGTTGCAGTGACGGGGCGATAGGTGATCAAGAAATCGCTGGTTTGAACCCCACTAACAAGGTGTCCTTGAGCACCTGACCCTAACTGCTTCTGGTAGTCAGGTGTCTCTATGCATGGCTGACATCGCCATCGGTGTATGAATGTGTGTGTGAATGGGTGAATGTAAGGCAAATAATGTCAAGCGCTTTGGATAAAAGCAGTCCATTTACCATTTAATCATGTGTCATCTGTTTGTTTATCATCTAAGGTTTACAGGAACCTGCGACAGGCCGTGTCTAGAATGTACCGCACTGAAGGAGTGCTGACGTTTTACCGTGGCCTGGCACCGACGTTGCTGGCTGTCTTCCCCTACGCTGGTTTGCAGTTCTTCTTCTACAATGTCTTCAAAAAGATGTTTGCTTCACCAGTGAAGAAAGGCAACACTGTAGGTCAGTATGATCTTAATATATATGGTATCTTAGCATGCTATATGCTTTTCTATCTTGAACCTTCACTGTGGGTTGGCAATATCCCGGCAACTGTGTATAGATGTACATAATATTACTTTTTTTTATCTCAGAAATGCTTTAATGGTCATTTTGATAATCAATTTAATGAAATGCTAGGAAATGTGAATGTAGCTCTGTTCCAGATTGCAGTACAGCAAAATCTTTACCAAAAAAACATTTTATTTTGTGCTACATTATGTGCTGAGCATATCCTCAGCCATAACCTTCACAAAGGAAGTAATCAGTGTTTCAATAATCTTAAAATAGTTTATTTGAGAATTAAAAAAAAAAAAAAATCATTTTATGTTCTTTGTCCTTGTATTTAAAGCTACACATTAAGCGTAATTTAGACATTTGTCAGCTATCAGTGAGTGAAATGCTCAGTGAGCTGTATTTTGTTGGTTTCCCAGTAGATGGCGCCTCCCTAGTTTGACTGTCTAAAGAGGCAGCAAGGAAGTTTTACTTAGCCTACTAATTTAGGGCAGGTGCGTGAAGGGTGAATAGACGCCTGTTGAGAAACAGTTTATGACCGCATCGCACGCGTACATTTGTTTATATACTATTGCATATAAGTGAATGCATTTAGCACACAGGGTAAATGCACCAAGATTATTAACTTGTGGCATATTTAATTGAATTTGGTTTCACACCTACACATATACACTCGGTATCCATTTGCACATGCAAGACCAAAGCCTGCAATAGCCCAGAATACAAGATCAACAATCTACCACGACAACTTGTGAGTAAACAAACAGCGGCAGCAATAACGAGCGAGTCTAAACCTACATCACCGAAAGAGGCGTAGGCAGGATTGTGCCAATTACAGGTGTATCACACAACTCAGCCTTCCTGGTAAAGTCTACTCCAGGGTGCTGAAGAGGACGGTTCGGCCGATTGTCGAACCTCAGAGTGAAGAACAACAATGCGGATTCCGTTCCGTCCTGGTCCTGGAACAACAGACCGGCTCTTTACTCTCACAAGGATCCTGGAGGGGGCCTGGGAGTATGCCCTTCCAGTCTACATGTGCTTTGTGGATCTGGAGAAGGCGTATGACCGGGTCCCCCGGTAGATACTGTGGGAGGTGCTGCGGGAGTATGGGGTGAGGGGGTCCGTTTTGAGGGCAATCCAATCCCTGTATTTCCAAAGCGAGAGCTGTCTACAGATTATCGGCAGTAAATCACACTCGTTTCAGGTGGAGGTTGGTCTCCGCAAGTGCTGCGCTTTGCCATCAATCCTGTTTGTGATATTCATGGGAGCATATCAAGGTGTATTCGTGGTGAGGAGGGGTTGCGGTTCGGTATTCTGGAGATCTCATCGCTGCTTTTTGCAGATGATGTGTTCCTGATGGCACTATCGGTCCATGACCTCCAGCACTCACTGTATCGGTTCGCAGCCAAGTGTGAAGCGGCTGGAATGAGGATTAGCACCGCTAAATCTGAGGCCATGGTTCTCAGGTGGAAACCGATGGAGTGCCTACTCCAGGTGGGGAATAAGTCCTTACCTTACCATGAGCCGCTACTCCTTCGTGTTGAAAGGAGCCAGTTGACGTGGTAAAGATGCCTCCTGGGCGCCTCCCTTGGCAGGTCTTCCAGGCACATCCAGCTGGGAGGAGGCCTCAAGGAAGACCCAGGACAAGGTGGAGAAATTACATCTCCAAACTGGCCTGGGAACGCCTCGGGATCCCCCAGTCAGAGTTTGCAAATGTGGCTCAGGAAAGGGAGGTTTGGGTCCCTTGCTGGAGCTGCTGCCCCCGAGACCCGACTCCGAATAAGCGGACGAAGATGGATGGATGGATGGATGAATGTCTGCTAAAAGTAAATGTCAATTACCTTCTTTATTTTGTTGCCTGTCCAAGGTAACCTGAACAGCCTGCTCTGTGGCAGCGGTGCTGGAGTGATTAGCAAAATGCTCACGTACCCCTTTGATCTATTCAAGAAGAGACTTCAAGTTGGGGGCTTTGAAGAAGCCAGAGCCCACTTTGGGCAGGTAAACACAGCTATAATAATTAAAACATGAATCTCACATTTATCGAACCTAAATGTATTTTGATTCTGATTCAATTGTGTTGCATCATCATCACTCTCTGTTTCCCACTTGTACTGTAGGTGCGGAGTTACAGAGGCCTTTTGGACTGCGTTGTTCAAATAGCCAAAGAGGAGGGCCTCAGGGGTTTCTTCAAAGGACTTTCTCCCAGCCTAGTGAAGGCTGCATTATCAACAGGCTTCACTTTCTTCTGGTATGAGTTTTTCCTCAATGTCATGCGTAACATCAAGGAGACGCAGAGCGCAATTACATATCCAAAGGACTCAAAGTAATGAGGTCCAAACTAGTCATTTATAGCTTCTTTTCTGTTTGATTTCCATTTGAATGTAAACAAAGTCTAACTATTGTCATTGTATGCGTTAGTATTACTTGTGTCACACAAACATTGCAGGTATCACGTTTCGTTTGAAGCAGGTCTCAATTGTGAAATATAGTACATTTTCTAATAAGTGTGATGGTTAAGATGTTGGTGTTGTGTCTTAAGGGTGACATCACACACAATAAGTCCTTGTTTTTCTTACACCTATGGTTCAAACGTTTTGTTTATTTATTCAATCTTTGAGTTTGGGTTGGGTTGTCTGCTTTTAAAGGGAATGTGCTGGGATAACATGTGTGATTGTTTTTGCCTTTTGTCTTTCTTTCCTTTTGCAATATGCATTACTGTTACGTCATACCTCGAAAGTTGATGCACTTTGTGTTTCATGGAAATACACTTGTTTAAATGAATGCAAAAATAGTACAACTTTAAAATATCAATCTTTCCCTGACGTTTTGACATGTTCATATTGTACACTTATATATTATTATACGCATATATATATATTCCTTAATGTTGTTTTGCCCATTATATATTTTTTTTACATCTAACACCAAAATGTATTATTTATGGGTATCTTCTGCAATGCGAAGAACGTACATTTGGCCAAACAATGAAATGTGCTAAATAATTAACTATTGAATGTTATTTTACAATATGTCATCATAACAATGTATTTGTCTCAAAGTTTGTATATTTTTTGACGCTGCTTTTCAAATAAAGTTTAAGTACAAAAAATGCTTAACAGTGACAGTACTGAAATATAACAATTAGTGGCAGTAACGCTCTGTCGTGTTTGAAATTCGACATTGAACCAGACGATAACGAAGAAGAGCGACCAGGAAACACAAGTAAACATCTAAGATATCACAGGTGTTTAAACGTGTTAATTTTGTTGTTTTTGCGCTTTACGATTTCCCGTGACATGTTTGTGTGAGCTTCTTGTTTCAGCAGCTACCGCATTAATGTTGCTACTGTATTGTATAGCGTAGTTATTGTAAATCTAAACGGTTTCCTTAAGATTACCGTGGCACAAAAACTCGATGCCTAAATGTACTGCATGGAAATAAATATCGGATTACGTTTATATTCATGGAAGATGACCTTAGTTGGTCCTAATCCCTTGTATCCTTACTAAAAGAGCCCCGGGTCGCCAACCAGATGTTATATGACATTTTCGTGTATTTTGGGAGGGCTGCCTTTAATTCGGCACTTTACATATTCAGTACCGTAAAACTATGTTAAACCGGTATAGACTTTGGTGAAGCATCATATCGGTATTATTTCTAAAAGGAGGATGCATTCCCTACCCCATTTTCCATTCCAAAATAGCGCAATATACTCTGGTGGATGCTACGACCTTTGCAAGATGGAGAACATCAGTAAAGACGACTACAGTTACCGCATCCAGTCATTCGACATGGAGACCCAGAAGTTATTGAAAACGGCACTAAAAGGTCTGCGTATTACACGAATGCAATGCTGTCTTACATAGCAAACGTACAATAATTAACTTGTAGGCTGTTTTGCCAAAAATACCCACTTTTTTAACACTGTGTCTGACATGAACAGCTGTTAATATAGTACTATTTTCCTTTTTTTTAGAACCAAGTTCTGTGGACCTTGAGATGGTATCAACAATCATCATGGACCAGTCTTTGCAAGACCATACTTTCAGTAAAGAGGCTGGACGCATCTGCTATACTATTATACAGGTTAATGCAGTCACACACACAGCAGATACCCCTTCCTCAATTAGAGTGTGATTAGGGAAAGAGTTTTCAAATAGTCTTGGTATTTTTAATAAAGACCCATTATGGCTTCTAGCAGTTCCTTCATCTAATTAATATGAATAAATATTGGGGAGTTGACTTGTCTGTTGCCCACACAGGCCGAGGCCATGCATAACAATGGCAATGTGTTCAGGACACATCTGTTGAACCGGCTTCAGCAGGAGTACAAGAATCGAGAGGAGACCAGGCAACGGTCCCTCCAGGACTGGGTGTGCTTTGTCACGTTCATTTGCAATATATTTGACTACCTCAAGGTATGAACCAAGACCTGTTTGAGGAATTTTATAAAAAGTAATTCATGGTTTCCCCAAAAACCTTGTTATTAAGCACAATTTAATGTTTTAAAGTCACTGTGATGTGACTTTATTTTGTTCATCTGACTATTGGTTTTGTATATGATTCAATTCCAACATACGTTCTCCATTATTTCCTGCCATGTAGGTGAACAACATGCCCATGGTGCCACTGGTGCCGCCTGTGTACGACTGTTTGCTGAGGCTGGCCCAGCCTGATGCGCTTAAGAATGAAGAGGAGGTAAGAATGGTGGTTGTATTCTCATGTTTGGTAGAGTTGAGCCTTCTTTACAAATGCACAACATCCTATCTAAACCTACATGAATCTTGTCTTTGTGTACAGCTGTATTAAAACTATTTATTAAACAAGGAAATTACTAGGCATTCTTGCAGTACATATAAATGTTTAGCATATTTACCCAACATATCCCGTCTTGTCATAACACCTCTTGAAATTATGACTAGAAATTCCCCCCTTTCCCAGGTGGACTGCTTGGTTCTACAGCTGCACCGCATTGGTGATCAGCTGGAAAAGGTAAACTGCCAGAAGATGGATGAGCTGTTTTTTTTACTGCGAGACGGCTTTCTGCTTGAAAACCTCAGCTCCTTGTCACGTTTGCTGTTGCTTGAGATTTTGGAGTTCAGGGCTGGAGGGTGGCAGCTCAGCAACACAGCCCACAAGTACTACTACAGTGAAGTAGCGGACTAAGACTGTCAAGTTTAGTTAAAGCAGTCAAAACAAGTTGCAGCTATTTGAAATCTTTCTCATCTACTTTCCGTAAAATATCAAAGGCTATAGAATGTGCAATTGTAAATAATATAACAACTTTCCTGAGGTAATGAGGTTTCTACATGCTGACTGTTTATTTAAAACGATTTTGAACTTCCCTTAACTTTTAAAAAAAAAATGTTGTGGGTTTGTTTCCATTGTGGATTACTTTTTTTTTTGTATTTAACAAGAATTTGATTTACTTGTAACTTGAGAATGCATACTACCAGATTTTATAGCATCTTTGTAGAACATTTGATCATACTGCGAAAGTTCAATATGGTTTATTGATTTGAAAGTTTGTTTTATGTGCATTCCAGTTTAACAAGACATTTATAATCTTGGCCTTTTGCGTTATGTTGTATGTATAGATCAAATGTATCTTCTAATTTAGTTATTTTTGATAAAGAGCAAGGTTTACAAAAGGTGTATATTGCATTGACAGATCGAAGAGCTCCAATTTGCAATAGCCGTACCTAATTGTTACCTGTTTAAACTGTTAAAAGTTCATGGTTAAGAAAACAATGTTGCTTATTTCAGGGATTTTTTTTTTCTATAGATCAGGTGTAGTTAATGTCAATTTTGTGTCTATACTTTCATACACATCCACGAGTATAACACATTGTGATGAAGCAAGGTAGATATGTATTTTAACCAGAACATGTGCCAATGTGAACATTTACGGCAACATATTCCTTACGAGGTCTTGTAGGCACATTTCAAAAAACATTTGTAAACAAGGTGCTGTAGAAATGTATTTTCTTGCTGAATAACGTTGACAATATTCTTATGGGCTAGTTGTGCTTGGCCATGGTGCATTTTTTAAAAGTAGCCTAGACAGTTAAAAGCATATTGTATTTTTTGCATTTATTCCATGAATCATGGAATATTCTACCAGCGCTAGAAACAATGTAGCTTATTTTGATATAGTACAATGTTTGTTCCTGTTCTCAATGACCACTTAAATAACTTTAAACCAAAGTTGTGCCTTCCAAACAGAAACATTAAATTGTTTCTACAGTCTTGATTTTCAAAAATCAGTTCACCTAATTGAAAAACCTTCATTTCAAACCACTTTGAACTTAATTCCAATACTCTTATGTACACTGTGCTCAGTTTGAAATGTTCCTCCTTCAAAACATGAAATACATTGATGGAGCAGGTCTTATACACTGCTCAACTCACATTTTTGTAATTGCTGGTTTGAACAATGCAGCATTTTCCCCTAATAAATACTTGTACCGTTATTTCTCCTTTCAATGTTTAATTTAGGTTTCTGAGAAGTTTTATTATACTCCATCTAAGCTCTGGTAAGAGTAAGTGACAATTTAAACTGACCTTAAATGTTAACATTTTATACAATATCAACAACGAACTCACTATTTACAATTGACATTGGAAAATAATCCATTATTTGTTCCATTTGAAGAAAAAAAAAAAGTTATAGGAACCGTGTCAAATAACAATGTAGTCATTTAAATCCAATGCATTAAGCAACGCATTACAGCAGACTACCACCAGCGGTAATGTGCATAGGCTCTGTTGGCTTCAGCCATCTTGTGCAGCTCATGCTTCTTCTTTATAACATGGCCTTCTTTTATGTGTGCTGCCAGGAGTTCCTGGGAAAGTTTTTCATATAGATGCGTGCGCCTATGCTTGTTTTCTCTGCACTCAGTGATCATCCATTTCATAGCAAAGAAGCGACGCCTGTTCTCACTAAGAGGGATGGGTACCTGAGAGGGTCAGAACATGAAATGAAATATGCTGATATTTGTTTAGTTTATGGACAAGCTAGACAATTTACTAAAATTAAACTAGTTTAACATCCAAATTTAGGGCCGATATATTTTTCTGGGGATTTAAACGGTTGTGAAACTAAAACCAGGTTTAGAGCATTTCCTTTACTTCTGAAACTTAAAACGGTCTGTAAAAATGGGAGTGATTGTTAAGTCTCGACCATTTCAGGTTTGAGTGTGTTGATGCCTGTTACTCACCTGATAGAATTTTCCACCTTTCTGTATGCTGGCCAACCCAATAACAGGTTTACAGTTCTCCAGGGCTTCGTGAAAAATAGTGTAGGGATTGCACTCAATCTCTTTCTTCTTCCCTTCAGGTGCTTTGTGATACTTTTCAACCTGTTTTCTCTTTATGTTTTCCAATGTCTGGGGAGGGTAGAAAAGGGGATTTTAACATTGTATTTATATGGACTAACCCATGATCTTATTTACCTCAATTTCACAATGACGCTCATTAAATATGGTGACCAAAACCATACTTAATTTAGAATGTCAGTGTGTGAACCTCAGCCGCAGAACAACATGAGACCACTGCACATTGTTTAATTGTATAAATATACTGTTAAAATAAAATAAATAAAAGGGCAAAGAATATGACAGACAATTTATATTAACATAAAAATGTAAAAATGTATACATAGTACATAGTTTTTTAAAAACAAATCAGAGAAACTGCAGTGGTCTCCAAGGCTGTATATTGCTATAAAAAAAAAACTAAGCCCAGGTTAAAAGATAAATGCATTTAAAGACTGTTAACAGAGTTTTAAATATGATTTATTCTTGCCTCTGTCATAATGTTTCTGGACAGGACCTTGTCTCCTCCTTTCATCATCATGTTAACAAATTTACTGAAAAGTAAAATAAAGCAGGATTAGGCTAGTGTGTGTTTGCTCTCCTATAATGGTACTAAGATCCCATTGGAAATGGCCATGATACCTTATGACTGGGTCATTGAAAACAGAGCTTGTCATTCCATTGGCGGCTGCCTTTATTGGCCTAAGAGCTTTAAGGTCACGTTTCTCCTTCTCCTCGGCAGTCATCTCGGATTCTGGTATGTTGTATGACTCCCTCCTTATCTCTGGCTCGAGATAGTAAGGGTTGTACCTGCTCCATCTCACCAGTGCCACTCTGTAATTGAATGATTATAGCTTTAAGTTGTAGTTCAGGAAAACACAATTAGCGTCTAATAAAAACAAAATGCTACAATATACATGCTTAGTCCAACATGGACAGCCCTTAATACAATTATTTGTGATACACGTTAGCTATTATAAAAAAACATGACAATGTGAACAACTGACAACTGAGCCAATTCCTGCCATTCATGGACCACACGTTTACGGCACCTTACAACTGTTTAATCGTAGATCCTCCTGACTTCTAGTGGAAGGCTTCAACTAGAAAGTTATATGAACAAAAACAACCACTGCAACGCCAAAGATACGTGCCAGTTTCACCTCTGAATTATTTAATTCACATGTGATTTACTTACCTTGGTGTCCAAGGTTTTAATAAACCTGTGATGGAAGCAGCCATTTTGAAAATGTGATCGTCAGCGAGGACCCTACCGTAGCGTATTTAGTTCTTGCACCAGGTGCCTTCAAAGAAGAAAAATTATGGTCAATATAAATATTTAACCCCTTAATTATAACTATTTGTTGTGAAAATTAAAACATGAATTGAAATTATATATAATATGCACATATATTTAGCATAATATTAACTATGGGTTGTCAGTAACTCTCGCGTGCACACGTTGTGTGACGTCACGCGATGTTTTTAGTGCTATGGCGTACCAGGAAGAAGAGTCGCTTGAATCTTGGCTCAGTAAGCAAATAATCTTATTTTGCAAATACATTAACATTACTATTTAGCTATACATACGTTCGTGAATAAACTACTGTAAATATTATCCTATACGAACTGTCACTGTGTCTTTAATTTAATTCCCAAACGCAATTGCTTTCGAAGTTTTGTCATCGATGGATCCTATGCTGTAGTCTTCAGCATAGTGGGTGGATACGGTACCAGTAGATTGAAAGCGAACTCTTTATAACCAATATATACAACCAATTATGTGTCACTGTCGCGGATTTAACATCTTATTTCGATTTGCTTTATAATTATCTCAAGAGACATCAGTTATCAAGCATGGTTTGAGCTGATTATAGCACCTTGTGTTCTTGATATAGCTAACATATGGCAGGCCAAGGTATCATTGTTGAATGATTTTAATTTCCATTACAATGCACAATAGACAATAAGAGAGAACCTTTCTTGCAACGTTGACCACAAGACAATAATAAAATTAACTTAATTCATCTGGTCCCACCCTTGCAATAGTACATCATAAATACACAAGTTATCAGTAGTTAAATATGTTTTCTCCTCCCTGACAGATAAAGCCACCCATCCAACAAACAGACAGGAGGACTGGGAGTATATTATAGGTTTCTGTGACCAGATTAACAAGGAGTTAGAAGGGTAATCCACATTGTGCAATATAAAATACAGGCCAGGGTTAACCATATACCATTAATTAATCATATAAATATTTTTTCAGTCCCCAGATTGCAGTAAAATTGCTTGTCCACAAGATCCATTCACCACAAGAATGGGAGGCCCTTCAGGCGCTAACTGTAAGACCTGTTCACTGTTACATAAGTAGTATTTGCACAAGCGTGGTCAAAAATGTGATTGCCACTTTATGATTCGGACTTAACCAGAAGTGTTTGTGTTTAATTCAGGTTCTGGAGGCATGCATGAAAAACTGTGGGAGAAGGTTTCATAACGAAATTGGAAAATATCGTTTTTTGAATGAACTGATTAAAGTTGTGTCTCCAAAGGTAAGCTGACAGCATTTCTCCATACAGTTTGTTTTTAAGGACCGTATGCTAATGCAATCACTAACTCTTAGCAATCAACACTGTTCTCTGTCCGGTTGTGTGCAGTACATGGGGGACACTGTGCCAGAGAAGGTGAAGACAAAGGTCATAGAGATGTTGTACAGCTGGACGGTGGCCTTTCCCAGCGAGACCAAAATCAGTGAAGCCTACCAGACGTTGAGAAGACAGGGTTGGTTGAGATCATAACTGCCTTAGTGTCAATACATTATGGACATTGTGTGTGACAGTTGCTGCTCATTCAGAAATGAATCCTGGCTTTCTCCATCTAGGCCTGGTGGCTAGTGATCCACAACTACCACTGGACAAGACTTTGATTCCCTCTCCTCCCACACGGCCAAAGAACCCTGTGTTTGACAATGAAGACATGGGAAAGGTCAGACACTACAGGAAAACATAGTATTCTTGCTATTTTAACTTTAGAGCAGTGGTTTCCAAAGCCCCCTGCCCTCCAAAATATTTTTTTAATGTTCATGACTGAAGGTTATTTCAAAACCTGAATCAGGTATTATTGTCTAATAAAATATGCCTTTTACTATTTTTATGGTAGTTTTGAATTTAAACCTTTGTTGCTCTATTTGCATGCAAAGCTTCTTGCTGAGCTGCTTCGGAGTAAAAACCCAGAAGACCTCCAGGAAGCCAACAGGCTGATCAAGAACATGGTGAAAGAGGTGAGACTTTCTATAACCCTGTAGTCTCAGACAGATGATCCAGGCCATTCTTTTTTCACGCATCCTGAGAACAGTGAAACACGATTGACAAGGTGTGCTGCATTGTACGGCAGTGTCTCATCGCTGCTGCTCTCTACAGGGTTTGAGGCCAGAAGCTTGTTTGATATGCATTATTTTGTTTGCGAGAGCTTCGGGGCCTTCTCTGCTTAAGAACTCTCAGAATGTGTTCAAAAAGGTGTTGTGTACAGATGTTAAATACGGTATTCTGGAGCAACAGTATAGCATGGATATTCAAAAGGTTTTCGATTAACACTGAACCACTGTTGGATAATTGTAATACTGTGATTATTACAGTATCCCTCATTGAAAATATAACAATTTATCATTACCTATTTTACGTTATTAACTCACTTTGTAGCGTCTCTGTATGTTGCTTAACCAGAGTACACTTTGATAAATATTAGATGTGCTACGCTGATTGTATTTCATGAGCTGATTTCTGTTTATGGACATGTTTCATGTTTACTGGAATATCACATAGCCTAAATGCGATAAGCCAAATTTGAATATAAATATTTTTGCATGTGTTTATATACATACATACATTGATATTATATTTTATATATGTTATATTCACAGTGTATATGATGCTGCATTTTGTGATCAGGATGATGCTCGAGTGCAGAAAGTGAGCAAGCGCCTGCACACTCTGGAGGAGGTGAACATTAACGTCAAGCTCTTCTCTGAGATGCTGTCGCACTATGACAAGGACAGCTCCACGGACTCCGACAGAGAGATCCTTAAGGTTTGCTGTGGACAGACTCACACACTAGGCCGGTCACAATAATTACTATATCGATTTATTGTGCAATATATGTACATAGCCAGTAGTTTTTCAGAGATCAATAATATTGCATTGAATGAATATTTGCATCACAAGGGTTACAGACTTTGCATACACAAGGGGTAATTAAGGTTTTTGTTTTGATTCTCCCTTATTCTAGGAACTGTATGAGCGTTGTGACAAGCTGAGGCGGGCTGCTTTCAAAATGGCCACCGAGACAGAAGACAATGACTCGAGTTTGGGTGAGAACAATATGTTAATTGTTCACCTTAATGTTGAGGAAATCATTGTAAAGATTTTGTAATTCTCACGTGTCCTTTCAAACTTACTTAACACTTCAGGGGAGATACTGCAGGCCAGTGATGACCTCTCCAGAGTCATCAACTCTTATAAGAAGATTGTTGAGGGTCAGGTGGTTAATGGAGAAACAGAGGAGTTTAAATCTACAGCCAGTAATGGTGAGACACACACTGTATTTTTACTGGCAAATAAAATAAAAATTGTTGTTTGTTAAATGCTTTTACAATGAGAATCAGTTTTTCCGTTTATTTCTTCAACTATACCTCCAGGGAACAGGGAGACGACCGAGACCCTGATCGACCTAGCTGGCATTGACGTTCCGAGCCCCCCTCAGCCTGCTCCCCTTCTCCCTCCCACCCTCGCTGCTGACCTTGTCTCAACCAATCCAATGGCTTTCCCCATCCCTGTCCTGCCTCCGCCTCCAAAGCGGCTGGTGGGTTCTCAGGGCAGTCAGAGCAGCAGCCCCAGCCATGTGGGCGGTGACAACCCCTTCTCTGCACTGTCGCTCCTCGACGATGAACTACTGTCCTTAGGTAACTCAACACTAAATAGTGTTTATATGGCAACCTGAATGTAACAGTCCCACTTCATATACCCGTATACATACAGTGTGATTAAGATTGATTGATTGGTCCTTTCGGAGGTGAGCAGCCCCTGTAATTACTGCTATGTATCTATATTTTTAGACATATATACATATTATTCATAAAAATGAATATGTAATGTTAAATATGTTTTTAACAACGTATACTGCCCTTCCCATACATTTACAATTTTGACAGTTTCTAAGAAACTCTATTTTATAGCAGCTAAATTATATATGATAATCTGCCACTAGATGTCACACCAAGCACCAGGATCTCATGTTAAAAGCAAATGTTTCATGCACCAACATGCACCGGCCAGCTTAATGTGACATGTAGTGACAGACTACAGTCACATAAGAGACATTTTAAGTAGATTGACTTTGCATTTTGACATGCAAACCTGATTCCTTATAGTTCAAGGCACATATGGAGTGCTTGTGTTGATGCACTTGTTTCCTTTAGGGCTAAATGACCCTGCTCCTTCTCTGAGTGGCCAATCAAAACCCATGCTCAAGGAAATGGCCAATCAATGGAGCTCTTTGCAGCCACAGGTACAGTCCTCTCCTGCTAATTTCAAACTTCTAGTTTGCATACAGGTTTTTGTTGGCCATACCTTCACTAAACTCTAAAGGCCCATTTATGCTTCTGCGTCAAATTTACGTCTTGCCTACGGCGTCAGCTACGACGTAGGTTCAACATGTTATGCTTCTGCGTCAGCCGCACGGACCTGTGCACATTGAGTGCACATGCGATTGACATGAAGCGGCAAAATGGGGAAGTAACATGTTTAAAACGTGCCTGAATTAGAACACAAATTGAGTGTAAATGTTTTGAAATTAGCATATAAAAATATTTATTTCCAGAGAATCACCAACATATAGCATAGAAAATAATCTGTGCCAATACAAAATAGTATTTATAAAAGACGCCTTTCGCTGTCCGTACAACAAGGAAATCCAAGGAAAATCCGCCTTTTGTCAGGTGCAGTCTTAGGCTAGTCTGGGTTAATAATGCTCAAGCAAGACATATAAAAGCGTTTTTCCAGCGAATCAAACAATTATACCAGGATCGTCAAAGGGAGACTGTCTGTGCATGCATGCAAGCTATGGCGTTGTAATCAACGTCCCAAAGTTACCAAATTCCACAGTACTACTCTGGCGTATGGGCTTCAATCCACAAAACTGCTGTGTCGAATCAACGTATGGGTAGTTACATTTTTGGAGAGGTGCACGTCAGCCTATGCCTTAGCTACGCTATAGCCTCACGCGACGGTTACGCCCTTTCCGTAACTGCCGGCGTAGCTTTGACGCAGAAGCATAAATGGGCCTTAAGCCATCTCACAGTGGACTACTTAAAGGTACACTCCTTGATATGTGTCCACAAACATCTCTAAAAAGAGATAATGGGCTCACACAGTTGTTTTAAATATTAACTGAGTCAGGGAGGAAATGTTTGCTTCTGGGGTCATTATAACACATAACATAACATTTACCTCCATGTTTTTCACCAGGCACCAGAGCCGGGTCTAGACCTGTTTGGTACTGTAGCTCAGCCAGGTACCCCAGTACCCCCGGCTGGACAGCCCGTGGTCACAACTACGCTGCAGGACCTGCAGGATCTGGCCATGCTGGGCTTTGGAGAACACAAGAGGTATGTCTTCTTCCCATAGGATTACCAAGCAGACTCCTGAACACACCTGGACAATAAAACACCTTTACTGTACTTTATATTTCATAATATGACTGCATTTGTCCCTTATTAGGTCCTTTTGGTAGACCACTTATCTATGTAGTTTTAACAAGGTCTTTCTGGAAATCATTATTTGTCGTTAAAGAGTTTATTCTTGAAAACAAAATATATTTTAATCTTCAATTTTAAATGAATCGTTATGTTTCACTACTGCGTTAATAACCCATTGTAACACATCAAATGTGACTATTTATTCCCAGCATGCCCGGCCAGACGTGGGGCGGTGGCTTTGCCATGGCAGCGGCGACGCCCCCCTCCATGCCAGGGCAGGGCCTTGCCCCCTCCGCAGCTCTCCTGCACACCGGCGTGCCCGGTTCCCCAGCGCCGTCTCACGCTCAGGCCGCCCAGTGGAGCTCCGCCCCTGCCAGCCCGCTGTTCCGCTCCCTGTCCCCCAGCCCCGCTGGACCCCGTCATCTCCAGGGCAGTCCTTCCAGAGGAGCAGAGGTACCCCCACATCTCCATGGCAGCCCTTCCCGAGGAGCAGAGGTCTCCCTGGGCAACATACACATTCCTCTGGAGGCCATCAAACCAAGTGAGTATTTGATGGGTGGCTATAATAGATTAGATTGTCTTTATTGTCTTAAGTGTCACCTATTCCTAACAGTAGTCACACCACCGTCATAAAAAAATTTAAAAATACCTACTGTATATTATACAGTAGTTGTCCACCATAAAATATCAAGAGTCCTTGTTAAAGTGGTTCTATATTACTTTTTACCACTAGATGTCACACTAAGCGCACCTGCTCTCAGACAATACAAAATGCTTTGTGGGCCACATACATGCACTAACATGCTCTAAGGGCGTACTCACACTTGGCCCAGTTAAACCGCGCCTGAGCATGTTTGACCCCAAAGTGCGGTTCGTTTGACTAGTTTGTGATCGCTCAGTTGTTTCATTACAAACAGCCTGGCGGCAAAGGGAACACTCTGGTCTGCCCTGGCCCTGAATGTTAGCTGCAGTGTGGGTGCAGGCCAGCGGGGGAGTGAATGGGGAGGGGGGACAATCGTGCTCATGCACGGTTCAAGGCAACTGGGCCTATTGTGAGTGTACGCCCTTACATGCACGAGCATCCGGCCTGGATATGAAATCAAAGAACAGAGAAGCTCAGATCACAACACGCACATTGAGGTAGTGTGATGACATTCTGTGCATAATGTTTTGTATTTTGTAGCATTTTGATTGGTAGCCTGGTGTAGCCCACAGCGTAACCAGACCCCCTCACTTGGGTTTTGTCAGCCTTTAACCATTCAGTGTTAGAATAGTTTACCGCCATTTCAAATGCTTGACTTGCTTGACGTCATTGCATTTATACCAATCAGACCAGTTACCTTCCAACTTTTTTGTTTCATTGGCTGATTGGCTAGGCTCTCTTTATTTGTTGCTTTTGTATAAATTAAGATAATAAACTTGTGTCAGTTTAAGAAAATATTTACTCAATTTGCTAGCTGTCCATTACATATGCGAGCTGATAAAATAATCCAGTTTCCAGATCACCCTGTCCCTATGATTACCATTGCTTACCTTCACGCCTGTGTAAAGGGTCTGCTGCAGTACTATAGTGTACGTACCAACGGCCTGTGATTGGCTGCTTCCCCAGGTAAAGTGCTGCCTGTGACGGCCTATGACAAGGACGGGGTCCGCGTGCTGCTCAACTTTGCGTCCAACTGCCCCCCCGGCAGGCCTGACGTGCTGGTGATGGTTGTGTCCATGCTCAACACGGCGCCCCTGCCTGTCCACAATGTGGTACTGCAGGCCGCTGTGCCCAAGGTGAGAGACGTCCGACACCCAAACCACACACAAGCTCTCGTTGTCACACTGTATTGTACGGTGCACACTAGCGACGCCACTCTGACATGAACCCCGCTGCAGTCGATGAAGGTAAAGCTGCAGCCTCCTTCTGGAACAGAGCTGGCGCCCTTTAACCCCATCCTGCCCCCAGCCTCCATCACCCAGATCATGCTGTTGGCCAACCCTACCAAGGTACCCATACATACTCTTGCTTTTTCATTCACCATTACATTGCATTGTTTATGCACAGTTTTATTACTACACTATGCAGAATAAAAGCTCTCACATTCACTTCTACCTAAGACTCAACACTCTCTTTCTCTGATTGGCTCAGCCAAGTACATGACTTTGCATGTCCAATAGGAATGTCAGAATTGAAACAAGCTTGTGTGTGTGGAAAGAGAGTGCAGTCATTGATGTAATTGAACAATGACTGTATTTAATGCTACTGTATGAATTCAATACATTTTCAGATATTCCATTACTGCCCCAGTAGATAGGAGGCTAGGATATGATGTTAGGGCTCACAGGCTAGATGGACCCCCGAACAGACAGCCGTGTGTCTGCGTCCTCACAGGAGAAGGTGCGTCTGCGCTACAAGCTGGCTTTCAGGCTGGGAGACCATCTGTGCAACGAGGTGGGAGAGGTAGACCAGTTCCCCCCTTCTGAGACCTGGGGCTGCCTATAGCAGTGCTCTGGCCTGCCACCACACAACAGGGACATACCAACTCATTCTTCATGAAGGGGTGTTTGTGTCAGCAGCACATGTATCCCAGAGAGAGAGAGAGAGAGAGGCTGGGGAAGGAGCAGGATTTGGGTGGAGAAACTGTTGTTACAGAACCAACCTAAAGCTACCTTTCAGCTAACATGGACTTGTACTGGACATTCTGCAATACAAAACATGACTACTAATCTTGACGTACAGTACTGTCACTGTAATCAAGGAGATTTGTGGAATGGTCAGAACTGCATTCACATACACTGGCGTTAGGGGGGGGGGACAAATTGGGGATATATTTTAGCCTAAGTTGAACTTTAGTTTAATATATACTATAAAGGATCATTGCACAAGACCTCAGCCCAAGACCGGCAAGAAGTAGTGTTACTAATTCAAACATTTTAGCCTAGTGTATTTAACGCTTTGTAGAAGATACTGTCAATAACAATTTAGAGCTGACGTTAAGGCCATTATTAGTTGATTGACCACTATATTTTACAGTGTAAGAATTTACTTTTACAATGAAATAACTTACACAGGCTTGCACACAGAATACATAAATCTGATAATTTTAAATGGTATATTGTTGATAAACCATTATGTATAAATATGGGAAAAAAAATTACATGAAGGTTCAGTTAGATGAGATGTGTAACTGACATACAGTATTTGATAACAATACCTGCATCTTTTTATGGGTAATTCTTTTAGTGCATATAAAGCGGCTATGTGTTAAACCGTCAGGATTTTCTGCATTGTGAAAACGTGAGTTATATCAGCTGGTCTATTTTAATTAAAATTGTTAAAACCATCAGATTAGATGGTAAAGTGGTCTTTCTTGGCCGAGGTCTGGATAAATAACGTAGTCCCTTCATGGTATTATGATTTGTGATTGTAAATGTACACTAACACTGGTTTTCTTTCTAGAATTTTATTTATTTAATGTGATATTTCAGATCAAACTTTTCCAGCAGCGGATTTTGGTTTTGTTAAGTTCAGTATTATGTCATTTATTTGAAGTAGTAGTATTTCAGTGTATCACTGAATCTTGTGAGTTCAAAAGAGTAAAAAACATGCCAACAGGCCAATTACATATCAGTCTGTAACAGTTACATAGTATGAGACTGTAGTGTCATACAGTATTCACCTAAAACTGCATTCATCCACCTAACTTCCTTCACTGCGGTCTCTTCTCTGGTAGTCTATGGTATTTAATGTACATAGTTCATTGTACTTATCTTCTGTGTCCGGTTACTTGATAAATGTGATGTGTAGTTCTTGAGTGCACAGTTGTGTGTATATATACTGTAGGATGTGCTGTTCGTTTGCTGCATGAAGGAATAAATATTTCTTTAAAATGATTTGCCATAAGTATGAATTCTCATCACACACTCAACTGTCGAAATGAACATTTAGCAGCATGAAGAATATATCATGGAACGTATTTATTATCAAAGTATATTTCAAACTGTACAAAAGAATGCAAAAGGTACTTCACACTTCCACGGTTCCTTCTTTAACTATAGCCATAGCCAGATTCCTGGCCAATGCTAGCCTCAGGAGCTCTACCTTGGTAACCTCAATGTCTTCCTCCTGTAAGGTGAAAACCAAAGCAACTCTAAGGTCTAACCAATGGTTCTATTATTAAAACATGGCATTGGTTGGCAGGTGTCTGTCCAGTTGAGAATCCTGAACATTCCTAATCAATCATGGTGCCATAAATATAATGACAAATGTTTGTGACCATGCACCAGCGAAAGGATTTGAGGGTTTTAGTATGTTTTACACATCGACATTTATACTTATGACACATCTATATGATCATAGGCTGCCAGTTGTGACCAGTGAGTTGTACCTGTATGGCTCTCTCTGTGCTAGCTGGGGCTGAGGAGGTGAGCTCCTCTAGACAGAACATCAGCTCATGGGTTTGGTCTGCTGTGAAGATCACCTGAATGTAAGAGAGCAAGGGGGATTGCATGTCTTGCTGGTTCATAGTGATAAGACATTTATCTAAGTTATTTACTATGTATGTACAGGATGAATTAAATAATGTACGGCTTGTGTCAATCAAGTTTACATGCAGGTCTACATGCTCTTCAAACTGCGGTCGGGATGCTCATCAATAACCCAGAAAATAGCCCTCAGCGTGATCTCGTAATGAACCTCATCTGTCTGAGCTCCAGGCTCAAGACAACCCGCTAACCAGTGCTATAGTGCCAACACTCTGGACTGCAACCACTCCCTTCCTGCTTGCTTTCCCCGTCACCTCTTTCTGCTCCAGCAGAGGCAGGGCGTCGGTCAGCAGGGTGTTCCAGAAGCTGCGCGGGGCGATCTTCGCCATCATGAGGGAGAGGAGCAGCTTGGCAGCCTCTGCAAACTGCTTCTCTGCGTACAGCTTGTGAAACTCGCGGTATTTGCCTGTTGAAGGATGTGTGCAAGAGGCCAGTTACAGCAGCTGTTGTTGTAGTGCATCGTAATAATGCTCCGATAATGGACTTGTTATTTTCTGCACATTCAGCTGATGTCGTTTCTTTAAAATACACCCGCTGACGTTAACACATGGATGGATATACAGCATAAAGACAACATATTATAACGCCCTCAGAACCCCAACAACGCACCTGCACAAGGCTCTGAGGGAAGTGGTAGAACAGTGCAAGTAGCCTAAGTACCCGTTTTAGGTGCAATTTCATCACACTTAAAACCTAAAAACATAGCATCTTATGTACGAACAGCCCGCATGGCTAAAACTGCAATGCAAAGCACAAGCCTCTGAAAAGCAGGTGTTATTCCATTTAGCGCGTTTCTTTGAACAGGAGAGGCAAGCAACGGCACGGTTAATCTCGAGCAAGACAAAGACACACAGGCCCTGGAGAGAAGTGCTTAAGGATTTGATTGTTTGTGTGTTGTTAAAATAAATGTTTATTCCACTTCTTTCATTTATATTTTAGTCACCCAAAAATGATTATTTTAAGGTAGAATTATTCCCTTTATTTCTAGGTTTAACAATATATTTTTTTTTTTAAAAGGTCTAGCCTGCTTCATGATCATTAAACTTGTTTTCTTTTACTGAGTCTGCTGGTACGGATATGGCTGGAACATAGACCAGACCACTCGCCGCGTTAACGCCAAGTTTAGAGGGCAGCACCAAGCACAGATTACGTGATCGGTCGCAAGTTTAGTACATTCAACGTAAAATGCAATGGCACGGCGTGCGCTATCTGTGTTCAGGCTGCGCTCGTGACGATTTACGTTGCGCTCGCTAACGTACGTACGTACATGAGGCCCGAAATGTTTTTGGAACGCTGGGTACAACCAGAAGAATACCCCAGACACAAATCAAGGACTACACACAGTACAAACTATTTACCTCAAGTAGAATTATGCTATGCTGATATCATATGGGCTCAAAGAATACTGTGTATAAAATAGAAAGATGTAGCGAGTCTGGTCAATTCTGCTGTCACATGCTGTTGATATAAGCAGCAGCGCAAGGCCTTATCAGTGCTGTGTGTGTGTTGTGTGTTTGTGTGTGTGATGTCTAAAGACTCGTGAGGGCAGGGAAGGAGAAGGAATTACAGAAGTAGGCTAGTAAACATTCTAATGTGAGTGATAGGGCATACTGTGTGTGTATACGTGTGTGTGTGTGTGTTCGTGTATGTGTTCTGCGGCCAAGTATACCAAGGAATGTGAGCCTGTCGCTGAGCAGCATAGCCGGGCCCAGGTTGTCTATCAAGTCCAGATCAGAGAAGGTTCCTTTGGCACAGTAGTCCTGCAGAAACCTGAGATACACACACACACACACACACTTGAGTTAAGACAACTTGCAGAGGGGGTGGGCTGGCTGTTCCCTGACAATGAGGAGCTTTCATGTGGAGGAGTACAAAGCTTATGAGGGAGCTCATCTATGCTGATAATGCCGGGACTATTCTGGGTCTACCACATGTATACTGGCCTTGCCCTGTCGAAAACACAATACTACGGAATGTGTTGTTAAAATAACAGTAACACTATAGTTACAGGGTGCCACCACACATCTTCAATGCCCCACATACAGTACACAATAAGGGGACTATGCTGTCCTCATATTGCTTGATAGACAATGTCATGTCATGTCATGCCTGGGCATGAGGGCACAATTCAATTCTGATTTAAAGGTCACAATTCCATCTGATATTGAGGTTGCACACATTCTGTATTGACGCATAGCTACAGTACATTATATCCATAATGAGATTGTTATGAAATAGTTGCTAATTACTAGGATTTTAATGTAGATTACTGAATTGTTTCAGAAAAAAACAAATGCTGTCCAATACACGGGAGTGTGCCTTTCACTGAAAATGGCTTCCTTTTGTGTCCATAATAACTATCCAAACAAATCAATTCTTCTAACTCAGTCATACCCTTCAAAACGGTATACCTCATGTGTGTAACCAATACACATCGTATGAATTTACGGTGTGTCCATGTTATGACTGAGACTTTCTTAAGAAGGGCACTACTGACCTCTCTGATATGAGGGTGGCAAACGCAGCATCTTTGGCCCTGATGCTCCAGGACAGTGCCGAGCCCAGCCGGTTGTTCCTCAGGGCTCGCTTGGCCATGATCTTACAGATGCTCCGCACTGTGGGGATTATGCAAGGTAAGAGAGGGCTCAACGGGGTTCAAGGTGTAACCCAGCCTCTGATACAGTGTTTGTTTGACCTTCTGAAGTGGAACGCTAGATCATGTTTGCTATGCAATGCTATGCAATGCATGCAATGCAATGCAATGCAATGCAATGCAATGCAATGCATGCAATGCAATGCATACATACACTACCGTTCAAAAGTTTGGGGTCACTTAGAAATTTCCTTATTTTTTAAAGAAAAGCAATTTTCTTTAATGAAGATAACATTACATTATTCAGAAATACAGTCTAGACATAGTTAATGTGGTAAATTATTATTCTAGCTGGACACAGAAGATTTTTTATGGAATATCTAAATAGGTGTACAGAGGCCTATTTCCAGCAAGCATCACTCCTGTGTTCTTATGGTACATAGTGTTAGCTAATCATATTAAAAGACTAATTGATGATTGCAAAACCCTTGCGCAATTATATTAGCACAGATGAAAACTGTTGTGCTGATTAGAGAAGCTATAAAACTGGCCTTCCTTTGAGCTAGTTGAGTATCTGGAGCATCAGCA
>JAODOY010009952.1:0-20000 GCA_025399855.1 Forbesichthys papilliferus | reverse complement strand
GGTGCGCGCTGTCCAATAAAGACTCAGCTCTCTCCTCCCAATTGTGCATTTAAAAACAAAAAGAGGAAAATCATTGAGAACAAGGAGCATCCCCCGCCACCCCCCTAAAATAATCTCAGTGTTCAGTCTTAATGGCCATGAGGGATGCACACTGACCATTCTAGCAGCAGCGCTGTTGTTCCTCGAGAGCTATTTTATCCGTGGTGTAAATAGCGAGGTAGACTGTGAAACACACTAATGAGCTAGTTAAAGTAGCAATGAATGTCATTCCCCCAGCAGTTGGCCCTATAGGCTGCAGAATATTGCTACAGGCCATTACCTGGCCAGGGACATCGTGCCTGCCTGCATCAGCAGTTAGTCAACTGGCTGGCATTTACACACCCAAACACACACACACACATGCACACACGCACATGCACACACGCACGCGCACACACTGACACACGCAAACACACATGTACCCACACTGCACAGAACAGTGCATATTGCAAAACGTTTCACATCTCTAAAACACATTTTGTGTTCTAGAGAATTGTGGGGAGGAAGTGTAAAAAAACAAAACAACAACAACAATGTGAGCTGAGGAGACACAAACTCTTTAGCAGTGTTTAATCTGCTTTTCATTGACAGAAACAACAATGGGTAAACAGCTTTTCTGGCTCATATCCACTCAGGTGTTAAACATGGTCTGCTAAAGCTACTTGACCAACTAGCTTGTTCTTCTGATTTTTTCAGACTGCCTGTACATGTGAATTTTCACCGCACATTGTGAGACAACTTACAATAGCTTACTACACCTTTAAGAGAACCTTTTGCAGTTCACTTTTCAACTGAAAGGTGACTATATTGTGGAGTTAGGCCTGTAACGAGGATTTTTCCCGATGACTGCATAATTCTAATACGTTTGAAAGAATAAATGCGAAAATGTGACGATTGTATTTTTTCGCTTCAAGGTTTATTTGTTAAATTTAGCCAAGCAATGAAATTGGTTTAACCAATCATAACGAACAATTGATGTAACTTGACAATAGCGGAACAACATTGTTTACAATTATTTCTGGAACAATATATCGCCCAACAAAAATTGTTATTGTGACAGGCCTATTTGGAGTCATTACTAACTATTAATTATTAATATGAATTAATCTTCACTTGGGGGAAACAGTAGTTTCATGAGGCAGCCATGACTAAACAGTCCTTTGCCTGATAATGTATCTCACACACAGGCCCTGCTCTTTGCAGACCGGTGTATGGTCTTTCTTGAGTGCAATAATGTGTCCCAACTTTGGTTTCCATGATAACAGTGTCAATGTGTCAACCACACCAGTCTCAACCCAGACCAAAACCTCAAACAAATATGTTAAAGTGGGCGTTTGCTTACAGGCCCATCCAAGTCTAAGTCCAAGCCTACGCACAAGCCACAAAAAAAACAACAACAACAAGGGGATGAATACACAGATGAGCACACAATACACAGAGGCTATGCATAACAAGAACATCTCTATGCAAACATTCTCTTTGGCGGCCTAGATCCACACACAAACACACGCCCACATGCATGCACGCACACATTCACACCTTAAACCCTCACGACACCTAATCCCACTTCTTGTAAAAGAAAAGCCGAGCCCTCGTGCCTCAGGGGTCCTCAAACAAACAAACTTCCCTGGGCTTCAAACAAAAGAGGCACACTCCTCTGGAGTCAATACACCTCTTAGGCCGGCGTATACGTAGCCAGGCCACTGTCCATATGCTGCCCTGCTGGCGTAGTAGCCCAGCCAGGAGAGAACCATTAAAAACCCATTCAACGTGAGGTAGGAGCTCCTTACAGCCGTGATACTGCATGCAGATAGTTCTCAGCAGCGGAGAACGAGCAGAGATTGTGACGCTGCTGAAGGTAACAAAAGAGGCAAAGAACTACAGAGAAAAGAAGAGAGAGAGAGAGAGAGAGAGAGACATAGATAGATAGAGAGGGAGAGAGAGTGGGAGAAAATGCCAAGGTGGTGAGAAGACGAGAGAATCCACAGGCTCTTCCCGATCAAAGTGACTCCTTGGCATCGACTTGTCTGCCTGTGTTGATACAAACACACGCACACACACACACACACACGCACACACGTACATGCTCGCACACACACACACACACAGTGAGTGAGAGTAAAGGAGGAGAGCAGAGGACGCGGAAGCTGCCGGACGCGCTAGACAAAGAGGTCAGTGTTGTGCAAAACATGGAGTCGGACATGAAAAGTGACGAGGTTCAACTTCCCCCACTACGGAGGCAGAGCCTCAGCGGAGGGGGAAGGAAGGATAAAAGGGAGACCGCAGCGTGTGAAAACAGAGACACCGCCACACAACAGAGTGGTCTGCCATCGCTATCCATGTTCTCCACCTCCTAATGGACCGTCTTGATGGCATCTCCCTCTTTCACGTGTTGCGGGTCTCGGTAGCTGCTTATCTCCGCGGTATTCTCCATTTCAGCTGCGAGCTGGAGGGAGTATCACAGAGGCTAAGTCCCCTCCGAGCAGATTAAGCCCAGTCAGCCGGGGGACCAGAACACGGATTTGGGAAAGCATCGCCCCAAATAAGATTTAGGCTTTTCACTGGCCATTACTCAGAGTATACATTTCAATGCATATCCTGACTACGGTTATGGAGAAGAGACTAATCTGCCGCTTGCCACTGTAGCGAAAGCTTACAGGCTGCGTTCAGTCAAACGAAGCGTGCGTTAAACCATGCCCGCATAGAGGTGCCGGTCTGTTGTTTACAAGTAATATTCCTCTTCTTCTATTTCCTCGTGATATAGAGAAACAGTGCTACTTGCTATTCATAGACTTCTTCCCGTACATAATGTGTCATTATTGTGGACCCGCGCTGCGCCTGCCTTATTACGACAAAGCTAACGCGACAGATGCACATCGACGCATCGACATCAATAACGGCCGCGGGGAAGATAGCGGGTGAAAAAACGCGAGCGCCAATGAAAGCAGTGCGGGGTTCTAAACTACAAAGCCCAGGCAGGCCTGTTGTCAGAAGACGGTGTATTGCGAAGACTCCCCGAGGGTTAATGAGCGGCGTGGGACACGGCATGTACATTAAGGGCTCTTCCTCCTGCAGTTGTGCTGAGGCCCTTGGAGAGCAGAGCTTGTACAGCCGGCTGGTAATGGCTTTAAATAGGAGGTGTGAAGGTGAGAAATACAAATACGCACGCAGGGGGCTGCTTGAGCCAAAGGTTGGTAGACCTCTTGAAACCATTAATGCCCAGGACCAGTCATTCTATAGGCTCCCCTGACAGCTGACGTCTAAATGTGGCATTAAGTGGAAAGCTTAGAGAAAGGCAGGCTTCATGAAGAACAGACTCGCTACAACAACAAACCAAACCACACACACACAGGAAAGTCGACGCTTTACATATTAAAGCTCTGCAGTGAGGAAAAAAGGCCTGTGGAAACATCAAAATGTAATGAGGAACAGGCTGCGAGTGCAGGGACGAGTAGAGAGACACAGACAGAGAGAGAGAGAGAGGCAGAAAGAGGATAAGCGGCGATGAAAAGGCGCTTTTAAACATAACAGACATATCAGTGCCGACGTCAGACGTCCTTTGTTCTTGCTTTAAAGAGGAGGTAGGCACTCAGTTTAAAGCATACGGCAATAGACCTGAAAGAGTCGTTGGTAAGTAAAAACTGAAAGGGCGGGGGTGTTTATGATAACAGAGTGCATCATATATTTCAAAGCATGTGATGTTAAAAAAGAGGAATCGCATGTTTTGACATCACTGATAGCAGGGGTGCAATGATAGACAGTTCAAGGTTCAACCTTCATTCAGACAATTAGATTTTCTCTTCTTTTGGTACTGTAATATTTATTACTGCAATTAGAGCTATACAAAAGCAGAAATTGTGTTCACTTCTGCCCGTTATTCACTTTTGGTAGGCATGTTACCATGTTGACAGCCCATAAAGCCTGATTTAGTGGTGATTCATCCTGCACTCCACAGCTTCAATTCATTGTGTTTTGTGTTGCTCCCGCGCCGTTGTGTTCGGTTCGGTCGGCGTTGGCTGTGCCGCTATGTAGGCTAGCATGGCAGATATTGCACAGCTACACACAGGCATGCAAAGGGATGAAAACAAGTGAGTGTGTGTTATTCTGCGTGTTTATGCGCGCTGCTTTGCATGCACACTAAGGCAAAGCTGCAGAGGTGAAGGTGAAGCAGAGAGACGGGGTCTGAAACGAGGGGAAATAGAGGTGAGAGCAGATGAAGACTGGAGTCTGGTGCGAGACGCACTGTGTACTGTATATAGCGGGAAAGCGGCCTCACATTCCAGGGACTTGATCCCATATAAACCCCGTGTGTTACTGCAAATCTGATATGGAAATAAAGGGGCCAGATGGGGCCTTCTGAAAGCCTTACAAGAGATTGTGGCCTGGCCTGTCTGGATCAAGGGTGAGAAGCCGAGGAGAATGAAAACGAGGGAGCGAAAGGGGAGAAGATGCTGCACAGAGAGCGCAAGAGAGAAAATTAGACAATGAGGCAACCAAAGAATAAATATTCAAACCAGCTGCTGATATCCTTGCATTGTTTTGTTCTGGTTATGTTTTATCCAATGAGCTCGCTCTGCTCTTTGAAAGGGAAAGCCATCAATGCCTCGAGAGCACACACAATTTCCTCCAGTGAGTCCCACAAAGGCAAACTTAACAATGGAATGGATTCCTCCAAACTATCCTACATTGTTCCACACCCAAGTCCCAGAGGGCCACTTTATTTTTATATTTCTCACAGAAAACCTCTGTCCTTGAAAATGATCACAGATGGGAAGACAAGAAGCACCTCATAACGACACAAAGAAGGTCGTTGGCTTTGTCAAGACATCCCGTAAATGCTGGGAATAAACTGCATTATTTAGCGGATGACCTCCGTTTGGTGACAGCACTGGCGATTCAGTGCTAACTGCTTCTTCCATAGTGAAGATGTTGAGACCAGTGACCTGCTGAGAAGTCGCGCTAATCTGATCAGCCCTGTTTGGTACAAGTGTGTCCTGTTTAAAGAAGGCCTTGCTCCCAGTGGCGTAACCCAAACACCGGGCCTATCCGCTTTCAGCCAAGGGAATCCTGGTCATATGATCCACCGCACCACCCTTCCCCACTCACACATACACACCCAAATCCAGAGCTCCATTCCAGGCATCAGCCGCACGGCCGCATACACACACAAACCGCAACAGTCCGGGAATTAAGAAAAAAAACTATAATCCTATTTATTCCTAACCTGTTGGAAGGCAAAAAAAATTATAAATAAGGCAGCCCATCCCTCCCTAGTCTATGCGTGGATGTGCGTGTGTGTGTGTGTGTGTGTGTGTGTGTGCGCGTGCATGTGTATGATGAAACGCTGTTGAAATACAGTGAAACAAAACGTAAAGTGTCTTTTGAATGTATGATCAAGGGACTCTTCACTCACCTTTTTCATACAAACAGGCCAGGGGAGAGATATACACAAACTACAGACGCACACACCTTTAAACCAAACACGTAATTTACCACATTGAAAGTACAATGCCTTTGGGAATGTGTATGCAAATGATGTTGACAGTGATGTTAGCTATAGCTAGCTAGTTTGCCAGCCAGTGTAACCTATAGACACACAGATAACACAGGATCATTTGTTCTGCTAATTCCTCATTGGAAATAATGAAAACGGCATGTGCACACACGCACACACACACGCACACACACACACGCACGCACGCACACACACACACACACACACACACACACACACACACACACTCACCCAGAATCCCTGCTGAGCCAACATCTGCTTGCAACAGCAGCATCAAATCTTGGCCACCACATGCACCAAAGATCTCACCAGGACTCAGTTTTAACATGCATTCCCTTAAGGAACATTTAACTCTCCCCCCAGGAGTGCCATTAAGAAGGCCGGAGGAATGGAAAATTGTTTGCTGCTGTGCCACGATCAGATCAACACCTCGCCGCCTTGACGACGGCAAATGCTCGGCAACACCGCAGGGGTCACCACGTCAACAGCCAGTGTGATGGCTGCCCATCCCTTAAGCCCACGGCCCTGACCTTAACCAGTCACGTCAAGAGAGGGGCAGGCTGTTGTTTCCCCAACCTGCTAACCATTAGTGTTTAATGACACCGGTGTGTTCAGCTGACCAGGCTGAGGCTGAAGGCTGTGTTGTGGAAATGAATTGTACTGAAACAAGAGAAGTTTACCTTTTAAAAGCTGCATATATAAAACATGAGTATGATAAGTGAATTATAATATAGAAGAAGTAATATAAAACGCCTCTTAACAAGGCATTTACAAAACATTGACATGGTATCACTGTCTTATCTTCTCCGCGCTTAAGCCTGTTGCTCTGCATCTTTTATCCTTACATCTCCCCATCTTTTTTTAAGTATAGTTTGCCCATTATTTCAATGATTTTTCATTTTAATGATTTATACTCGTAGGTTAGAAGTGGATGTGCGATCACGTCGCCAGCCAGCAATAAAATTGTGCTGCACATTTGTGCAAATACGGTAAAGACCTGTGTTTACCGTACACCCAGGTGAAGCTACATTGTATGCCATCACAATATGATCCCTATAGTACAGTAACAGTATATATAGAATATACTGTATCTGTATAGACTTCAAAATATATTCCATTCAAAATTAAGTTTCCTCAGATTTCTACATTCTAGCCTGGCACTGGTTGTCCTTCTCTACCTTGAATACCTTTACATATGGAGAAACTAGCCTACTGTAGAAGTTTTAACATTAATGGGGGAAAAGTGTGGGGACAAATACAATAAACGCTATACAATAGCGTACAGTATATGACCATGTCATAATTTATCAAATCAGATATTTTATGATTGGTCAAACCTGATAATGTAGGCCTAATCATCTCTCCTTTGTTAAACATAAAGGCATTCAGACCCATAGCCTACTATAGAGATTAACAAACAATAAAAGTAAAATACTAAAGGTGAATAATTGAATAGCGTTTATGTTGGCCCTTCATAAATATAATTTCGACTGTGCTCCCGCTGTGCTCCTAAATGTTTTAATTTAAGAGTATGTGTGCTCCTTGGAAAAAAAGTCAGTGTAGAGCCCTGCCAGCTGTATACAATGCAAACAGAAAGAATATAAACTATGTGCATGATGACTTGCACTACAGACCAGTGATAAGCAGTATTAACTGTGTTCACGTGCCAAACAATTTTGACACTTTTAGACACTTGGCGGACATAAATATAGCCTTCATAAATTATAGTAGGCTACTAACAGAAAGAAAATAACATAGTTGAGAGTTTTGTTATATTTGTTTAGTAATTTCTTGTTTGTATAAAAGGCTGAAAGGTGAAACCTTTTCTAAAATTTTTGTTTCATATGAGGTTTCATAGACTTGCCAAATGCATTTTTTAGAAGTTTGTGGGTGTTCTTAGTAGTTTTCCTGAGGCTTATATTGTTTATATCGATATCAGAATTATACTGTATCGACCAAAATTATTCAATATATCGTGATATAAATTTTGGCCATATCGTCTAGCCCTAATTAACCAAAAATTAATTTTGCATCTCCAAATCATGTAACCTTCACGTCTTTATCACACCAGTGTACCGTTATCCCTGTTCATCCTATTAGCATATAAACAGTTTTGTGTTTCTCATTATGTTTACCATCCTCTTTCAGTCAGTACAGTATGTGTGTTATGTAAGGGTATTAGCCCTGACCTTATGCCCTATGCCAAAAGCCAATGCTGTTCAGTGGCCTTGTGCTACCTAGCTCTGTAGCAACATATTTAAACAGGCAGCCTCACAAGCCTGTTATAATGGGTTCAGAGGTGGGCTAAGGCAGCATTTTTTCTCAGTCGAAGTACAGTAAGGAGAACTAGAACTAACAAGGGAATTAATATAGCAGTCAGTGTTTTCACTGTGTCACAAAGGCCTTACTGGAGTCTGGGCTGGACTCTCCAGTCAGAAAACGCAACACCAGCAAGCGTAAAGTGTGGTCAAGCTATCACGCTATGCGGAATATAGCGTGATAGCTAGTGTCCAATCCCATTAGGACTCCAGCCGTCTGTACTCGACCAGAGCCCAATAGACCCAATGGATTGCAGCCCAAGGCCATCAAGAGGGAGTCTACAGTACAAACAGGCCAGTCTAAGCTGACAGCTTGGAGTCCAGACAGGCTGAAGCCAAGACCTGGCATACAGCTGTCGGAAGGTGGAGAAGGTTCTGCCTGTGTGTGTGTGTGTGTGTGTGTGTATGTGTGTGTGTGTGTGTGTGTGTGTGTGTTAAAGGAATAATAAATGTGATGAGCAGGTAAAGATTACCAGTGGGCTGATATATTATCACATGCTATTAGCGCTTTATCACCGTTCATTAGGCTGACGGCTAGCTGGAGTTTGGCGTGACAGCTCCACAGTAATGTGGGGCGCGAGAGGAAGACTGAAGAGGCAAATATCTAACAGCGAGAGAAAGTGAGAAAAAGAATAAGAGCTTGAAGGTATCAGAGAAGAGAAGAAAAAAAACATTGGCTAAATTTCCTCTATCCTTCACGGTACGAGTCATCATCCATTTTTTTCCCCCGCAGGTAAACAAAACATATCTCACAGGTAAATGGGTGCCGTATTCTGGAGGCACAGTGAGAAAGAATAGTCTGTATTACCTCAGCGCTCCATGCCTACTGCCATTACCTCCATAACAGATGATAATCACATGATTCCACATCCCAAAAAAAAAAAAAAAAAAGAATGCATCAAAGACGTCTCTGGTGCCCCTAAACACTGCGTGATCACAGAGATGTGCTAAACGATGGTGTCACGCAAGACGGGCTGATCACCGAGAGACCTGATAACTGCAGCTGTCTCGTATAAAGAAGGAAAACAGTAAATCTGTCTCGCGATCACATGGAAACATTAGCTGTTGTCACGTTCGCCCTGACTTCACACGGACGACAGTTTAGTGTATCATCAAAGCCAAACAACTCATTTCTGAGGTCGGCTGGCAATTTAAGACAAGTCATGAGAGGAATGCTGTTTCCATTCTCCCCAAGCATTCTAGAGGCATGCTATTAAGCATGTAAACAATGCATACAATCGTATTTGTTATGTTTTTCTTTAGTGCATCGCATTCGTATTAATGACAAAAGGAGAATGAAAAAAATGAAGAACAAAAGCATTTACAATACAGTCAGCTGACCGTCTAATACACCCTCCTCCCTTTTTGCCCTTGCCATATTCCCCTTTTATCTAATTTTGGGCCACTCTGAGAGCCTCCAATAATGAATTGGCTAATCACAGTTATCTGTCCCATTCGAGTGCTTTGTAAAGCAAATCAATAGTGCCTGGCACTAAGCCAGGCAGCCACTTTGACAGACGTTGTGCTCACTAATCTATTTGTAGATTCTATTTTTTTTTCTATCCTAAAGATGTTTACACTGTTTCTGCCCTGTCTCTTTGTACCTCAGCAAGGTCAGCTGGGAAACGCCATGCCAGCTGCCAATTTAGGAGGACAAAAGCTAACCGTAGAGTGCTTAAGAAAAGTTCATTTGACAGAAATAAAATACATGTTCTCTTTGATAGGCCTACCTGTTGGAAGTCACTGGAGCTCTGTGGCTTCCACCCCAGGCAAGACAAAAAAAATACAAGGCCTTCAGCCACATGTGCCGTTTCCACAGTAACAGATCAATAGGAGCGACGTAACAGCTGATAAGATTTTCTATGAATTTCAAATGTTCTCCCTGCGGTGGCTACATTGGCTGCAGACTAAACAGGAATATTGATATGCCGGGAAACCCGACTTCCAAATACAGCACCCTTGCATAATGCGGGATATATTTATACTGAGATGTATTTATTGGACTTATTTGGACATAAAGCATTAAACTGCAAGAACCATGTTTCTGCAATACCTATACGTGTTGAATAAGACCACTGTGTTCTGTGAGAAGAGCTTTGGGAATACGAGGCCTTATTTTCACATGTTTAATCTCTCTGTTTAACCAGCAAGACATGAAACTGGGTAGCCAGTAGCTTCTGATGTGGTTTTCCCAGTCATTATGACACCACTGCGTCCTACATTGGAGGAAACCACACTACTCGCAGCTGCAGGCAGAATCTCCCTTTTAGAGTGGAAAAACGCTTTGCCTGGGTGCAGCATACGCCTGCCTTTATTTTGAAACCCTGGATCTCCATTTTAAGAGTTGGACTTTTTTTTAAACCATAGGCAAGGTAAAAAATGCTGCTGTTTCAAGCCCAATAAACAGGAAAGAATGCTGGAGAAACTGTCTGCAGTACTCATTCCACATTCAGTCCCGCAGGTGAGAGGGCCATTAATCACCAATGAGTTAATTTAGCCGACTCATGGAGTTAAGTCCAATTACAGGACACACTCAACAAGGTAATGTGTTTCCTGTCCAGAGAAAGAAGGGCAATGGCAATACTAAACACCACAGTAACGTAACAATGCAAAAGAGCACAACCGTGGCATACGGTGTGTGAGGAAGAGAGCACAGCCAAAACGCATTGATGGGCATATGTGCAGTCAAGCCTTTGGAGAACTCACTGCACCGACATGGATGCACATGGCTGTACAGCTACGGGCTAAACTAAGCCTGCACATGTACAATCCATCTGTAGTAGAAACGCATGCATGGTCTGAACATGTGTTCTTGTTGGGTGATCCAATAAAAACATAAAAACATAAAATAGACACATACAAACACAACAACAACATTGCTTTCTTTTTTCAAGACGCTGGCAAAGAAAAGAGCATTAAAAAGAGAGTTAGGGGAGGAGAATGGAGTTGGGGATTTGGACAGGAAGGCAGGAAGTGACAGAGAGCCGTTTTAATGTGATTAATGAGATTCCTGGTAGGCAGTGGCATGGTAATAGCCTGATCTGTGGAGAGAGAGAGAGAGAGAGAGAGAGAGAGAGAGAGAGAGAGAGAGAGAGAGAGAGAGAGAGAGAAAGCCAGAGGTAATCAGAGAGAGTCATGGAGAAAAGTGGAAAGCAGATAGAATGAATGGAACAGTGGGATCTCTTTGTCTCCTGCTGGTGTTTGGTGGGGGCTTGAGCCAGCTCTGCCACATAGAGACACTTCTCCTCTGGCTGGCTATGAAAGACGCAGCCTGCTGCTGCTGCTGCTGCCTCTCATCTAGGCTAAGAACTAAACCAAATGAGGGTTCAGGTGGGGGGCCACAGGCTCCTAGGGGTCACACAGTCCTCCCGCCATTGCATAACACACTCAACACGGGCTTCAGCAGAAAGTCAGCAGTGGCGCTTTAATAAAAAAAGTACTTTATAATATGAATGTCAGGTACCTGTAGTTAACTTTTAGACTTAAAATCCACCATGGAACCTTGACCTCGCCACCTCTTAGCACTCTCTCCTATCTAAGAGTGTCATCTATCATGCTATCAAAAGTCCTGCACTTACTTCGTATGCTCTTATCTCACTATTTATAAAAAAAAAAATAATTTTAAGTAAAATTGTATGCACTTTATTAGCTAGGACATTACATATTGCACTTTATGCAAGCCCTCTATATGGTTGACTATGTGGTAAAATGACATTATGCTGCATTTGTTCTATTTAGAAATTTGTTTGCTTATAATTGCTGGTATATGACCTGTCCAATTACTGACAAATGTACTACATGTAAGTCGCTTTGGATAAAAGCGTCTGCCAAATGCCGTGAATGTAAATGTAAATGTAATAGGAAAATACTTTATACTCCCTACATTTTTTTTAATCATGTCGCGCTGCTCTGAAATTTGCATTGTACTTGAAAAATGGTCATATCAAATAGATTGAATTAAGCATTTAACATCTAGCCTAATTGAGGAGTGATGTTACTTTGATATATTTATATGTATACTGTGTCTACATATCACCCATGATTGTCTGCGTATAGCTACACACAAAAAGAAAAGGGTAAAGCAAAATGTACTTTGTAAATGTATTATCGGATCACTGTGGTAACATGGTCTTGTAAGTTTAGGTCTAGACTATTTCCATTTGTTATTCATGTATTATGTGTATTATTATTAATTGTTATAATTAGACACGGATTAATACAGATTTAAAACGCTTCGAAATGCACTTTTTGGAGGGGTACTTTTTATCCTTTTTTTTTTTTTTTTACTTAAAGTGCAACTGCACCCCAGCTTTGAGCCTGACTCTAGCACTTTGTGTCAACGAGCTGAGGGAGGGGCTAAGAGGGGGACCCCATTAACAATTTAATTTGATGACATACAGTATGAGCGTACCAAGTGTACCGATGAAAATCAGCTGCGTGATTTTTTTACTGATATGTAATTCCGTTTTCAGCCAATACTCTTCAATGCCGACTTTTATAAAAACGGGTATTTTGTCAATATTAACACCAGCATTGACGTGTCTAATCACAGATCAGCCTTAGTACTTACTTTACAGCTCAAAAAAGACTTCTACCACCCTCTCTTACTCACTCCCTCCAAACACAACACAACCTTTATTCTCACTTTTAATTTGATTTTTACTCAGCAGCTTACTGTAGCATGTGCCATTAGCAAAGCTAAGCTATCATCCTGGCTAGTTGCTATAGCTGGTCAGAGGGCTGCAGAGCCTACACTGAAGCATTCAGGGTGTTCAGACAGTTCAGACCCTCTGAAGATCCCAGGCTGATTTCTACAAAGGACAAAGCATGCCTTCATACAGCACAGTAATAGAAGATAATGCTTTGGTCATCTTCTAATGCTGTAGGGAACAGAAGCAGATGTACTGCTGTCGGTCTAAGAACGGTCATAAAGACCTCCTGAAGCATGTCTAGTAATAGAAAAGCAACCAAATGTACTCACATTTGCCCCTTTCCCAAAGAATGCTGGTTCTAATGAAGGACTAAGTCTTGTGCTGGGGAAAATCCCTATGGTTTGGTGATATTTGCTAATGAATGCATTTTCTACAGGCAATTCAAAGTCGACAGCTATTCCCTCCAGTTGGCAGTTGCTTAGTGTAATATGATTAGAAAGATTGTGGGCAATCTATAGGAAAGTACTGTATAAAACTGTCAGGGATTAAAGTTGACAGCTGCCATTTCTGAGGAAATTTCAGCTTTCCTTTCTTCTCGCTGTGATGTGTCATTTTGCACGTTGCTGGCTTACTAAACAGGTGCATTAAGCAGAAGAGTTTCATTTAATTTTGAACAAAACAGAGAAAATAAAACTAATGATTCAACAAAGGGATGCAATTATTTGTTCTGTGTGGGATTAATTGGTTGCACCATTCAATCTGAAAACACAGTGATGCCACTGTCATTATAGAAGACATTTAGTGAGAAGTAACAATTTGTAAGCGTGATGATTAAAAACAAACTGTACCTGGTGGCAATTATGACACAGCCAGGGTTTTTTTTGGTTGTTGTGGGCAATTCTGCTCTGTTTTATTGTTGTTTTTCTTCACTTCTATCTCAGCACAAGGTTAATAAAAGTTATAAATGATGATAGAAATGTTTGCTGAAGGGATTTTTTTAAAGCGCTAAATGAATTTCTCCCAATTAGGTTGCTAGCGATGCAAACAACATGCTGTAGGGAGGAATAACTGTTGGCTGTGCTGGACAGGTGACAGGACTGCTCCTTCTGTTCACAAAGTAAGACGAACCCCTCAAGGGGGTGGAAGGGTTTCATTTCAGCTGTTGCCATGGGCCTCAGCTGTTGCTAGGCACACGATTCTAGCTGCATCACACTCTCTCCCTATCTATCTTCTCTATGTATCTGCCCTTCCATAGGGTGACGCCAGAACACTTAACGCAGGTCAGAGAGCGGAGAGCACGTCTCTGATGTGGCTCCAAGGTCACCCATACGGCCCGGCCTTAGCCCGGCCTTAGCCCAGAGGGTGGACAAGGCCCCAGACAGAGAGGTCGTACGGAGGAGGTCTCTGGGGCAGGTGGGGGTTAAACCTATATATGTTGGCAGAGAGCACAGGATTGGGACATGCGTATACACACACACTGGTAACAGAGCTTGTGTAAGGGGTTGTGGTGGTGGTGCGTGGAGGGGGTTGACATGTGGTCCACCATGCAGGGGCCTTGGAGCAGCTGTCGACATTTACGAGCCTTTCAAGTTCCCGGCAATTTACGTGTTTGAATCAGCTGTTACCCAGGGCTCACTCATTACAACCCACCTCCCACGCACAGACACGCACACACACACACACACACACTGTCACTGTCTCTATAGCTCAGGCCATAGCAAGTGGGCCCTGAACATCCCAGACTACGGTGTTTAGTTCCATGGAACAATTGTTAAATTAAACCTAGGGTAACACATCCGGGAGGTCAAAGGTATTAGTACACCTGAACCTTTAAAGTTGTCCTCTTCCACTTTCCGGGAGCCTTGTCCAAGCCAAACGCCAATTACTCACCAGAGCATGATGGGAAGGCTTTATTAGGACACATGCTATCAACCTGGTTACGTGCTAACACTGGCGAACTGGCAAGTTACTTTTTGTTGCCTACTGTACGTCAATGACGTCAAATTAGCATGTGAGCCATAAACTGTATGTGGCTTGTGTACAAATCAAATTAACGGAAGAATCAACTTCAGTCACATAGTGTGACACGGGGTAACCGTGTTTAAAAAGACGGGCAACCGTGGCAAACACAGCGTAACCACGCTTTACCATCATTTACGGAGAAAAAGAAAATCCAACACTATTTATCTATGTGTGGTACTTCAACACACTGTGCTGCATTTCCCGCCAAAAGGCCCTCATGATATGTTGCTTAATTTCCCTGTGCAGCTGCTTGAGACTGCCATAATGAATCTCTACACAGACGTGCGTACCTGCGCTGAGCGGCGGTACAGGCAGAGAAGCGGGCCCGCGCGGGAACGCCATGTTCAGCGGCACTTAACCCCTGCCGCTCCGTTGCTGTGTGCCGGACTGATTGCCACTGCCAGGGGAAGGCCCTCCCCCCGTTTCTGGGGTGTGCACTGGTGTTAACCTCTCCCTTGATCTATTACAGCAATCTCTTTCAAAACACGCCTTTCTACACTGTGCCTCCCATCTCTGGTGAATCAAAGACAGACAGCCTCTCCCCAGTGGCTCCTCTATGGCTTAATGCAGTCGCTGCTTCCCAAACCAATCCCCGTCCGCCATCTGGGAATACGTCTCGCGCTTAAGCACAAACCTGACCCACACACCACACACACACGCGCACACACGCACACGCACACGTACACGCACACAGTCAATTCTAATTTAGGTGATGCAATTCTTAGGTAATGTGCGGCCTGAATAAACTCCATAGTAGATATCCTGTCTGGATAATGTGACCCATGGAGGCCTCAAGCATCTTTCTGCTCTCTGGGTAGATAGGTTAATAATACGGCTGAGTGAGTCAAAATGTGTAGAAGAAAGGCTAGAATTTAAATAAGACATTACCCCTGGCTTGTGATACATGACTGCTATGAGCTTGCTGGAATAGTCACTGATGTAAACTGGCATGGTTGTTGTTCCCTTATGTGGTTGATGCTGTGGCAGCGTGTGTGTGTGTGTGTGTGTGTGTGTGTGTAGGCCCAAGCTTATCGATTGGGACCCTTGCAGCTTTCTGCTGAGGTGAACATCCAGCCCCCTCCCCGCCACAATCAATCACTGTCTCCAGGGGGCGCCACCCAGGAGCCCACAACAACTCTCTGAGAGCTACACACCACAGAGCACCCAGACTGCCCCCACGCACGCACGCACGCACGCACACACACACACACACACACACAAACACACACACACATAACAAACTCATATACAAAATCTAAATGGATTTCTCCCGCTCAGACAGCACGTGTTTGAAAACAGTGTAGTTTAGCAAAAGCGTAGATAGCGTAATAGTGTAAAAGCCTCTCTGTCACACAGTGACATCACTTCCAGCCTCACCGGCATCTTAGTCCCTGAGAACCACGTGCAGTCCAGTGAGCCCAGTGCCTCTACATCCTCTGGTCCTCAACAACACACCCGCACTGTGTCACACTCGCGCAGCTCCCAGGAAACCACGAACAAGGAATACAGTTGGGATGGACGGGGGAAGGGGGTGATTGGGAAAATGCAGGAGGAGGGGCCTTTGGGAAGGGAGCCAATCCAATTACAGCCAGTGGTGCAGGCCGGCTTCTCTCCAACCACACTAAATTCACATGTCAATGGTCTCTTCCTCCCTCCCCCAACTCTCTCTCTCACCCTCTCTCTCTCTCCAAGGCTCTCTCTTTCTGGGTCTGGATGGAGCAGGAGGACATACCGTATAGAGCTGCATCACCATCTAAGCAGCAAACGCTGTCACCCAACAGCCTCGTGCATAGATCTGTGCCAGGTCCCCTCTCCCTCTCCCTCTCTCTCTCCCCCCTTTCATCTTTCTCTCCCACCCCCCCTCTCTGTCTATCTCTCTCCCTCCCCCCCTCCCCTTTATATCTCTCAGTGTCTCTACCTGTGCCACACAGCTTAGCTGTTACTTATCAGCCCCCTGCAGAGGAGCTGGCAGCGAGGCCCCCAGGGGTCACCCAATCCCCCAGGCCTCGCTGTGGCCCTATAGGACCTGCACACGCGCGCACGTTGTGTTGTGTGTGTGTGTGTGTTAGTGTATACATGGCACAGCTGAGCGCTCTCTTTTCCGGGGGCTCGGTCCAGCAGCTCGCTGACATCCCGGTTAATTCCTCCCCCACGTTAGCGTTACTGTGGTTACAGTCACGCCCCGTGCGGAGGCCACACGGGAGACATTTTGCATGGATTTTCATACACAGAGCTGGAGATAGGAGCTGGGAGCCACGCACGAGCTGAGTGCGTGTGCATGTGGACACATTTAACCAGCATGAAGAAAGAGCTGAATTATTAAGCAGCTAAAACAGAGGTGGGTTTCACAGAAGAATATACGCCACCGATTGTGTTGCATCATGCGGCCTGGGATGACAAGATTGCAAAAAGAAATAGGCGACTACTGTATGCAGCTGTCACTGTGTGTGTGTGTGTGTGTGTGGGGGGGACAATCAAGGCCCATGTGACACACTCATGCTGTCACTCATAGCGTGGCGGTCTCAAAAGAGGAGGATGGCTTTCTTCAAACAGCTGTCCCCGCTGAAGTGTAGAGAGAAAAAAAAAATGTGTCGATGCAATAAAGCCAAGCGTTGCATCGCGGCTCGTGCACACACCACACACACACACAAATACGCACACACACACACACCCCCACCCCCCCCACACACACCCACACACACACACACACACACATTCAACATATAATCAGCTATAATCAGCTGTTGCAACAGCACAACTTAACTGGTAAAACCCAAACGTTTTCTATAACGTTTATATAAATCCCTTTATATTTCCACCACTCTGAATGAGCGAGTGGCCTGAAAACGTTTGGCTTAGCGAGTCATTCAACCTTCTCAGTGAGCAGTCTGCTCTAATGCCTTGTTTCCTGTAGCTGGAGTGAGAAGTGTGTCATTATGAACCGTCTAACAGTCCTTAACCCTCTGGTCTGGTCTGTGTTCTCCTATGGTGACCCAGAGGTTTACACAAGCCTACTATTGGCCTCTCAGTAGGCCACAGGCAGAAAGGTGGCTATTAAAGATTAATGGGCCAATGCAGGGAATTCACGAATGGGACACTAGGGGCTCATTTAGGAAAGACATTAATAACGGCCACTACAGAGAGCTAGCTACCGCTAGTCCTCATGGCAGGCATTAACTATACGACAGAGAAAGGCTTCGGAAAGGCAGGGCAATGTGACGGTGGTCCGTTTACACAGGAACTAGGCCAGTTTCATAGGTGCTGGGCTCCATGTGTGGGCCAGAGCAGCTGAAGTAGCCGCCTGAGTAGCCGTCGGTGCGGGATAGGTGAGAAATGCTCCCGTTACTGACCTTCTTGAGGCGCCCGCTCTTTGTGCCGACGAAGGCTACGCAGTAGCCGTTGTAGACGTACGAGGTGACAGCCGTCATGCGGTCGCGGGTCTCCGTGTACAGAGTGTGGCCGGTCACCAGCTGGGAGCCGCCCAGGGGCTGGTTGATGTCCAGGCCGCAGAAGGAGTCGTCGATGGGCACCGGCTGGAGGAGGGGAAGGCAAACGTTAAAACACTCAAAGTGACAACGCGGGACAGTTACAGTAGGAACCCAAAACAGGAACACACACAGAGATTAGGGAAATGCAAAAAAGCTGACAAAGACTTGTGCACAATGGACAAATGAAGGTCCAGGGTCACACAAAGTGACTACTAACTTGTCTACAGCCTTGTAAAAAATCCCACTGATTTCACAATCTTTAGTTTCACTCTGTTAAATCTCCATTAAATCAGTCAGTGCTCCTCAGAAGGCCGTTTGTGCTAGAGGCGTTGCCAATAGGTGTCAATCAAAGTTATTAGCCGGTGCTCAGAACATACCCGGACTGACAAGCAGAAACCAATGCGGTTCACTCACACACAATGCACAGACATGAAAATACAACGACATCACAAAAGTTATTAGTGTGAAAATGATCCTTTAACACCAGCAAGAGAACTGGCTTAAATTGACGGAACAGAAGACATTAGGAGCGTGTAGCCTAGACAGAGAGCGCCAGAGACATCTTAAAGTAGACAGCTCGGTTAGAAGGAGAGATGAAGGTGAGAGAGTGATAACCGAGGGGAGTGGCAACAGGGTCAGGGAGTGTCAAGAGAGACGGGAAATAAATAAGTGGGAGAGAGAGAGAGAGAGAGAGAGAGAGAGAGAGAGAGAGAGAGAGAGAGAGAGGAGGTCAGAGAGGTGTTGTGGGCGAGCGAGCCTCCCAGCCTTGCAGGCCAAACGTTTGCCTTTCTCTTCCACTCCACAGACATGTTTGAGCCTCGCCTGACTGAGCTCCACCTTGCACTCACCGTGGCTCATTACCCTGGCCTATCATCACACCTGCACGAAGACACGCGCCGCATGATAACTATGGCTGCTGCCGTGGTGTCCGTGTTTAAATACAGGGTTGTGCTGTTGACCCTGCTTTTACTCATTCACGTATGAACTGCCAAAGTACTGCCCTAGTCTCGTTACTTATTTTTCTCCATGTGGCAGATAAGACCTCATCTCAGGACTTTTTGGGGCGTTTGATCAGCTTGACTGGATGAATGTTTTGTTGCACCTGTCGAGGTCGGGACAACAAGGTGACACCTTCAGGCTATTTTGAAGATCCCGATGAATAGACAACTAACTAACTAACTAACTAATAGCCAAATAAGTCAACAAACTGTTATGGGTAGGAATACAGATGATGTAATCATTCTTTTTAATGAAAGACCTGCAGTGATTCAACACTGTGATGCTATTTCTTTTATTTAGGCATTTCATTAAAGTGGAGACTGCATTCAGCGTCGAGTGTGGAGGTGGAAGAGGAGGAGGAAGGTCTTTCTGACCTTGAATCGGGTCAGTGGAGACAGTCAGCGGAGTGGCAGAAAGCCTGCCAGTGGATGTGACAGTGGCCTCAAAGTGCCATGAGAAGTAAGTGAGATTGGCTAGCCAGCCTGAAGCCTAGCATAGTCTCCTCTCTCCTCTCTCCCCCCCCCTCTCTCTCTCTCTCTCTGTCTCTCTCTCCCTCTCTCTCCCTCTCCCTCCTTCTCTCTCCCTCTCCTCTCTCTCTCTCCCTCCTTCTCTCTCCCGCTCCTCTGTCTCTCCCACTGTGACCTTCCCTTGCTGTCTTATTCTTGCTGCCGCTTAACTTTCTGTGACTTTCTACTACTCCCCACCCCCCCATTTGTCCTTTATGCCCACACGCCCGCACGCCTCCTCCCCCCACCTCCCCCTTCCTCCCACCAATCACTCTCTCTCTGCGACTAGAGCCATAAAAAGCACCATCTAGACGGACTTTGGTGAGTGACAACTTCCATCCCGCCATGAAGCCACCTCAGGCCATCACTATAACACACTGGCTATAAAGGTTTTTTACAACCGCACTGCTTTTCATGAGCAAAGCAAAAGCATTAATGCTGACGATGCTCTAGTGCAAGGG
>JAODOY010009942.1:0-29338 GCA_025399855.1 Forbesichthys papilliferus | reverse complement strand
TGGGGGAGCTATGGCGGAGCTATGGAGGAGCTATGGAGGAGCTATGGAGGAGTTTTGGAGGAGCTATGGAGGAGCTATGGTGGAGCTATGGAGGAGCTATGGAGGAGCTTTGGAGGAGCTATGGAGGAGCTATGGAGGAGTTATGGAGGAGCTTTGGAGGAGCTATGGAGGAGCTATGGAGGAGTTATGGAGGAGCTTTGGAGGAGCTATGGTGGAGCTATGGAGGAGCTATGGAGGAGCTATGGTGGAGCTATGGAGGAGCCAGGATGGAGCTATGGAGGAGCTAAGGAGGAGTTATGGAGGAGCTTTGGAGGAGCTATGGAGGAGCTATGGTGGAGCTATGGAGGAGCTATGGAAGAGCTCTGGAGGAGCCAGCTGGCCCTCTGACCTACCTGGACCAGTGATGTCTCCACCTCATCTGATGTCACAGCTGATCTCTTAATCTCAACTAATATTCTACTTTCAAAAATATAGAATTAAAATAAACAAATCAATTCTTGCTCCATTAGATCAGCTCTTAGAAAACAACTACCTATATTTAGCCGTTGTGTAGTACAGCTGTTACCCTGGCGACCTGTGTGTGTGTGTGTGTGTGTGTGTGTGTGTGTGTGTGTGTGTGTGTGCGTTCTTACGGGCAGCGAGTGCACCAGCTCCCTGGTGAGGCTCCACAGGTCGAAGATCAGCTCCCCAGGCAGCTCTCGCTGGCAGGAGGTGCTGCTGGTTGTCTGGAGGCCAGCGAGGAGTAGCAGCACCACCGTCACCATGGAGACACACATCCCAGTATAAGAAGGGTTAGGGTTAGCAACCTAGCCTTCTTATACTGTTCCTTCATGGGCTTCCCCCTCCCCTCTCCTCCTCTCCTCTCCTCCTCTCCTCTCCTCTCCTCTCCTCTCCTCTCTCTAATCTTTGCTCTCCCAGCTGGAGCTCCGGGGCCTTGGTGATGTCACTTCCTTCTGGCCAGGCAAGCAGGCTGAGAAGGTGACTAAGCATGTGGTCTCTGGGCCCAGGCGTCACCGTGGCAACCGCAGGGGAGATGGAGGCAGAGATAAGGAGGTCACCAGGTCAAAGTGTGACTTGGTACTTTCACTTCCTGTCAGAGAGATGAGAGGAGGGGAGGTTGAAGGAGCTGGTGGTTGGCCTCATTGTTTCATTCCTGGAACTGTTATCAAGACACACACACACACACACACACACACTAAACATGTCATAGCATCTTGTAGTATTTCATGCTTAAAGGTGGAATTAGCAATTCTAATACAATACACCTTTAGTCAAATTCAGCGAAAATCTGCCTTTGAATCAAAGACCACCAATGCAATGATTAATTAAATGATGGCTCAGTAACCAATGGTTACTCTTTAATTAATAATGACAGTGAAAGCGGCACTATATGTATTATGTATGTCAATATGTAAATAAACTATAAATCATTCAGAGGGTGGTTGTATGCTCCAGGGTCAGTGTGAACAGAATCTCCCTCTACAGGATCAGAAGGACCTCCAGTGCCCTGGAGAAGCAGCTCCTGGTCCACGCTGCAGAGATATATCTAGTCTGGTCTACTGCACATCTGTTAGCTGGGCAACCAGCGTCAATACCAGACTCTCCAGGTCCATAGTGCAGCAGCATGTTTGGTAGGGTCCCTCATGTAACCCCTCTCTTCTGAGACCTCCAGCGGCTCCCCACCACTAGCATCCCATTCAACATGCTGGTATTGGCCCAGTCTTTACTGTTCTCTGTCCCAGTGCTGCAGCTATATCTACTTTCAGAGACCCACATTGGTTTCTTGACCACTAACCTCTACACCTCACTCCACCCAGTAAGGTCTTCTATGACTGACAGAGTTAGCAAAACAACATCAAGGGAACATTTATAATTTCACTGCTGGAATTTACACATTTATTTAACATTTCAGCTGTCCCACACCCAGCTAACATTTAGCTAACCTTGTCAGTTATATCACACCCAGCTAACATTTAGCTAACATTGTCAGTTATATTACCCCCAGCTAACATTTAGCTAACATTGTCAGTTATATCACACCCAGCTAACATTTAGCTAACCTTGTCCTGGAGAGCACACAACCGTATATAGTAGTGATGCATGGGCTGACCTGTAACCCGCGGGTCGAGCGTGTTCAGAAAAGCTTATCAGCAAATATTGCATGTGCGGGTGATACGAGCATTAAATTCAGTAGTAGCATATCGCCACTGCTATACAGGCTCAAGATGGAGGTTTGTGTTGGGTTCAGGTGGTCGATGAAGGCTTTTTTGTGGGTCAGGCGGTGCGGGTTGTAAAAAAACACGTATGTAGTATATAGCTATATGTATGTAGTATATACTATAGAGCCTTTATTAAATAATGTACACCATACTATAATAAACACATAATAGTAAACAGTAGTAAAGTATCATAGAGTTGTATTCTCTCCTCCTCCCAATCCCATTCTTTTTAACTCCTTTTTTCTCCTCCTGCTCCTCTCCTCATCCATCTCCTCATATGTTCTTTTGTTGCTCAGCCCACACAAAGCACAGTTGATGAGAATCGTACCCATGCACACACGGAAGCTTGCTGCCATCATTGTCTCTCCATGGGAAAGCCCCTGCTGACACGGCAGACCACACCCACAAGAGCAGGTAGAACGAAGTGTTATGTAACGGCCTCTGGGGTCCATGCACTCACTGCCCACGATCCCCTGGGCCCCTGCCTCAGTGCTAGTTAGCAAGGCAGCATTACCTTCTGCTGGCACCATATGACCTCAGGCCTCACACGTGGCAAAGAACAATGGAAAACACAATTTATACAGGAACTCAGAGTGCTGTACAGTATTGCCTCGCACATACATTCATACACCGATGGTGATGTCATGCCACCTGACCACTGGGAGCAGTGAGGGTCAGGTGTCTTGCTCAGGGACACCTCAACACTTGGTGAGGAGTTAACGGGGTTAGAACCAGCGAGTGCTTGATCACCTATGGCACCGCTCTACCCACCCTCAGACACCACCTGTGGTCCTGGTTCAGGCAGGAGCCATACATGTTTGCTGGGGCCTGAAACTCTCCCAGATGAGTCAGCAGTGAAAGCAGCCAGTAACAGTTGAAGCGCTCATCTAGATCCACACAGAATGTTAGGAATGGCCCAGAAGTGTGACCACGTGTGTGGCGAAGTCTGGGGCCGCCGTGGGCTTTACAAGAAATGCAAAAAGGCTTACGGGAGGTCTTAGTGACTCAACACTGTTTCCACTGCTGTGATGTGACTGGTGTGTGTGTAGAGGATGGCAGGGTTGGGCTACAGGGTTAAGCTTGGGCTACAAGGCACCATGTAACACACAGGGAAAGGTACTTTCATCATCTTTTCTACACAACACATCCGGTCTAAACTACACTCTGAAACTGAGCATGCAATATTTGTTCCACAAACTTTGTTCCATGTAGTTTGACTGTTGAAACACTCCACACGCTTACGTAGCAATTCTGCAGAAGACTTTCCATGGCACCATGTATATGATACATGTATGCGAGCCCACCCAAACGGAACCAGATCATGACAATGAGAGTGAACAATGAGAAACTGGCCAGATGAGGCGAGGAGATTGGAGCGAAATACGAGACAGGCTCATTGCCATGACGACCAACGGAACCAGGCTTAGATTTAAAGCAGCCAGTCCTCTAGGCAAGACCACCAGGTCTATCCCAAGCACAACCATTTGCTTGTCACCTATTCCTATGCTGTATTTACAGGTTGTATAAAAAGGATGGATCCAATTTCAAAGCAGCATATTTCAGGATGGCAACAAGTTAAATGTACACAACCAACAAGTAACAGTTTAATGAGTTATGAAGTATTAGGAAGTACTCTCTATGCCCCTCTCTTTTAAGTGGTAAGAGTTTCATTCATGGGTGGTTTGTGGTTTCAAAGATATAGAGATTTCAAATCTGGTCCATCATTTTTTATTTAACGTTTACTGTTATTATTATATGCTAATGTATGTACACAAAACTCTCTCTCTCTCTCACACACACACACACACACACACACACATACACACACGTATAAATTATATGTTAGTTTTATAACACTCATATTCTACATTTTATTGTTGAGTGTCTGCTGAGGCTGGTGTTTCATAGCTGCTGTGGGGATGGATGTGACTAACACAATGAGCCCAGAGCTGCGTCATGGCCCACTGAGATGACCGTGTGAGCAGGAGGCTAACCAGGAAAGGTATCAGAGCAGGACACCATAGCCCATCATAACACAAGACAACTTTGTCTGCTGATGTCATATAGTCAGGTGGGAGTTTACTGTTATTGGGTGTGACCTGATTGTCTCACGAGACCATCTTGAATCGCTTCAGTTTGACTTGACTGAATCAGTCTGGAGAGCTTGGAAATCGATATGTTTCAGGCTATTAAACCAAGTATCAGGGCCAATCAGCTTCGTACTGTTAGCTACGGGATAAGGTGTGATGAAGGCGACTTGAAACAATTAGAAAAAAAGTACAGCCTGCTTTACAGCAGTTCACATAGGTGATGCAATATAGCATCAGCCTTTCTCAATGGAAAATTTGTTTCCACTCTTCTCCAGACTGTTCTACTGGAAGAGTGGATCTCACAACAGGCTTTGCTGGTTTACAGGTTCATCCAATCACTTGCCAAGTGTTTTCTTTTAAAGCGCATATCCTTTTAAAACAGTTTGAATGGACAACTTCCCAGATGGATGTGTCAAACACACAGATATCTGGCATGTCAGGTTAGTGAAGTGTAGGTTTGGTTACAGAACTTGGTTGTGTGAGAATGATTGTTCTTTTCTGCTGTATATATTGTTGTGTTTCAGATGGACAGATAGATAGCACAAGATGATGGCAGTTACAACTAAATGCAAAAGCTGTTCCAATTAGGAAGGATATGTCCAGAATGTTGTCAACAATCAACATGGCGGACTTGGTATAAAGTAGATAAATAATGTTTATAGCATTTTGTACATTTTATGATAGTATGATAATAGGCTACTAGTTGCAGACTTTTGGACTGGGGTGTCCGTTCTTAATGATGATGATGACAAACACCCTAAAAGGACCCATGCTTTTGTTATGTGCATCAATCAGACTGTTAAGTAATAAGTGGCTTACATTTGAATACAATTGAGCAAAACCTGCTAATACTATATGTAGCAAATATCATCTTCATTTTTTATTAAATGTGTTTCACTAAAATAAATCTGTATAGCAACCGTTCCTTCTCTTGACCTTTGACCCAGTGTTGTGAGATGAGATCATATGGACATGAAGTCAACTGAGCTTATAAGTGTTGATTAGATCCATCTACCGTGTAGCATGTCTTATAGTCTTCATGCAAACCATCGTAATAAATATTTTGAAATAACTTGTCATGTATCCATTATAAACCATAAAATACAGTACATGAAAAATACACATTCAAATAAACTGATTTCATTATAAACATTTATTTAAATACATTTCGTGTGTGCAGCATAGATATTAAATATTAATAGTTGTACATTTTTCATTTTAAATATACCCCGTTTTATAAAAATGTTAACATAATTTATGTTACCAAAGGTTACCACCTGGTCTAGGCCAGATAAAATGTATTACTGTAATTTTACCACTAATAATAGTTATAATTAACATTCCGAACATGAAATTGAAATAATACCATTGACATAAATAACATATTCTCCCAGCGTTTTTTAGAGAGATTCAATAAATAACTAAATAAATAAATAAATAAATATATATATATATATATATATATATATATATATATATATATATATATAAACATAAATATTTAATCTCTGGTCCTACAATAAATAAAAATCTTCTTTCCAGTGAAGAATGGCCTGCAATAGCATTGAGGCTCATATTAATGGCAGTATATTCAAATAGTTTAGGCTTGATTGCAGCTGTTAAATGGAAGGTTGTTTGGGTCTCATATACACAAGTCTTTTTAGATATTATAGACTTGACATGCTCTCCTTCTAAACATTTAAACAATGATGTGGACAAAAGAACATCACCAATTTCACAAGAAAATGTATTATCTACATACATCTTGTGCCATTTCACACATTGTGTTGGAACCACTCTGCCACCTAGTGGTTACAAAGAGAATAAGAAATACAACCTACTGAGGATTTAAAACTCGTGAATGTCCCTTCCAGTAATATATTTAGACTTTTCAATAAATGTACTTGCTATCCTGACGATTAATTCATATTTGCCCATATTTCATGTTTTTGCTACAAAATGTATAGTGAGATACACGTATCTCTGTAATCTCTTGATTTTTGAGACATCTTTGTAGATTGTAATTGTTTAAATAGGCTAATGAAATTAATGATGTAGTGTTGTTTGCCCGTATGAGAATGGAGTGTTAACATTTCAATAAAATTGCTAATATGTATGTATAATATCCAAATGCTATTGTGTGGTAAAGAAAAGTTAACAATACAAACTTATTAATTGTAATTCATTATCCCTCAATAATTAAGGTTGAAAGAGAGAAAGAGGGAGTGATAATTGGAAGAGAAGACTAATGTAGGAGATGTCAAGGCATATTGGTGACCTATTGGTTGCCTGTTTGTGTTGTCATTGTTTATTCTATCTATTTAAACTGTTTTAGTGTGTTACAGGAACAACTCTCTGGCACCTTCAGGCTATATAATTTGCCCACTAACAGGCTGGGTGTGTTAAGACCATTCCTATTGATATGATTTTGTTGTGTTCACTCTATTTTTAGAGACATTTCCATAATTATTTGGCCTCAGTAATGCTTATTGTTTTGCATTAACAATTAACAACCCCTCTCTGGAAAATGGCTGGATAATGTAAAATAGCTCTACCTTCTGACCAATAGTACCAAAAGCTAGGCTCTTCAGCAACAGGCGAGATACATAATAACAGCCGTATCTGTCTGCTGCTGCTGTGGCCAAATGTAAAGCTACAGTCGTATTCTCTTAGCTGACAACAATAAAACGAGGCACCTGTGGTCAAAATCTATCAATGTTTCACCTGTCAATTTAAAGGCATAGTCAGTGTCCCACCAAAAGTGACCAATGGTGACTGGCAGCAGTGCTGGAAACCCGGTATTTAGAAGCTATTCTACTCCTTTTTCCTTTTACTGGACATCCCAGTTCAACTCTACAGCCATCAGATGGAGGCCATTGGGAATCTCTACTAGTAAGGACTTGGCTTAAATCATACAACGGCTACAAAAGAGTAGGGGTTCTATTCCCGCATTAAAACATTCAATGCTCTCAGGATACTTTAAGGCGCTTTGGTTGTAAGCGTCCACCCCTGGCATGTGTAGTTGAGCGGACACTGTCGGTGGCACAAGATATTGTCCTGCTGAGGGACCTTCACCATATAGTTCAGTCTTTGGGGTGTAGAAGGGGAGGCTCAGGTGGTGCCTGGATGACTGCGGTCTCTGTCCCAGGACTAAAGCTTCCCTGCTGGGGTGGGGCTACAGTCCTTGGAGATGGAGGGGTAACCGCGTGGGAGGAGAGTCTGCCATTTAGAAGTCGTTGTCCCATCCTGAGTTGTCATCGGGCGGAGGGTCCTCGCTGTCCTCTGGAAAACTGTCAAAGTTACTGGTGTCTGTCGGGGAGGAGACCTAGCATAGGAAGATTAGCGTAATATCCTATGTCACAAATCAGTTTAGCACATTCTAACATATATGACAATTCATTTCCAAGGTAATGACACGCTTGCTCATAGTGCACACTTTTATAAATAGAATAAATGCTGGTAATGAAGTAAGAGCAAAATAGAAGTCAAATAAATAAAATATATTAAAGACAATAAGCATTAAATAAAGGATTCAGTTGACTGTGTAAGTGTAAATATGGGTGAATGTGAGTAATCCCATATATGCATGTTAAACTGTATACTTTAAACGCGAGATATTAGGCTGCATTAGAGATTCCTAATGTAATGATGGGATTTGACTCACCTCAGGTGTTAAAGGAGGGGTCAGCGTTCCCTTCCTCAAACCATCCCAGTTAAACCCTTCAAACCATCTGAGAGAGAGAGAGAGAGAGAGAGAGAGAGAGAGAGCGCATGAGTAAGAGGATAGACAGATTGACAGTTACAATTGAGGGGTAGGAAGATAATCATATATAAATATTTAGATATTCATAGCACAATGACAAATTAAATCAAGTAAATATATTATCTTTACTTACTTGTGCTTCTGGATGTCTTTGACTCCATTTTTCAAGTTGCCAAGTCTTTCTGAAGGACTGTCTCTGTTGGCAGATATATTAGGACTAATGTTTGGCAGCAACATGTAGCATAACATACTAATTTGTCCTGTTTGTAAGAAATATATATTTGGAAAGGATGTGGTAATGAGCTTTTATGTTATATTTGTATTTTATCACAATAGAGTGTTATTTCTTTAAACATGTATATAATGTATTGTTCATATTGTCATCAGATGGACCCATGCATTTATATGAAATGGATGAAAGGTTGGTGTCAAAACGGAGCATGTGAATTTTAAAATGTAGTTTTGACTCTCATGTAAAGTTGGAGAAATGTCACTTATGCCCCTCTGGTTCACTTATGCCCCTCTGGTTCTCACTATGACGTTACAAGGCACATGCATTACAGTATGTAATAAGTAATAAGGACATTGCCCTTTACCTGCATAGCTTCTTGATGAGATTGGCAGCGTTCTTAGTGATCTTCTTAGGGAACTCTATCATGTCAATGCCTCTTAGTATGATGTTGTAGGTCTTCATGGGGTCAGGACCTGAAAATGGAGGGCTGAGAGAGAGAGATAGGAAGATATAAATAACAGAGTTGATAACAAAGGAGGGTGGCACCATGCTTTTCATCAGAAGGGCCAAATGTGCTATATTTTATATGAACACATTTAAAATATATATATATATCCATTATGGAAATGTTCTGCTTATAATTACATTCAATCTAATGGTTCTGCTGTATTCTAAATGATGAGTCCTTACCTTCCAGTCAGTAGTTCATACATCAGGATTCCCAGTGACCAGTAGTCTGCTGAGATGTCATGTCCCTTGTTGAGGATGATCTCTGGAGCCACGTATTCCGGAGTTCCACAGAATGTCCACGTCTTCTTCCCGAAGCCGATCTTCTTGGCGAAACCAAAGTCCACCTGGAGCAAAAGAAGCTTGATCGTGATGGCTGTCTTTGTGTGTACGTGCGCGTTTGTGTCATATTTCACTGTACTTTGTGTGTGTGTGTGTGTGTGTGTGTGTGTGCACACGCTCCATATTGAGTACTGGTACAGCCATGTTTGTGTGTGCATCTTATAGTGTGATTTGCACCATGTGTGTGTGTGTGTGTGTGTGTGTGTGTGTGTGTGTGTGTATACCAGCTTGGCATATCCCCTGCTGTCTAGTATCAGGTTCTCAGGTTTGAGGTCTCTGTAGATGATGCCTTTAGAGTGTAGGTAGGCGAAGGCTTCGACCACACACGCCGTGTAGAACCGTGTAGTCGAATCCTCAAAGGAACCCCTGGTATACAGAGATTGCATGAAGGTCAAGAAGGACACACTGGTCTTTATAGAATTAGCATACATGCAATCGACAGGAAGCAGTAACAACATGGCAATAATTCCTATAGTGAAAACAATGTTTAATGTGATTGGATGTACAGTACATTACAATATGTGTGGTGTATGTGTATGTGCACGGAGCATACCTATCTCTCAGAATGGTCCACAGCTCTCCTCCTAGACAGGCCTCCATTAACATGTAGAGGTATTTACTGTCTTTGAACGTCCGATACAATCTGGGTCACACAACCATTTGATGCGTTTAGTGTTAACCCCCCACCAACTATTATTGTTATTTTCTTAATTGAAATGTACATTTTATTTATACATTGCTAGTCTCATAAGAATTAAATGATTGTTACAAAGTATTAAGCTTAACTGCTAAATATATTATCTTCTATTTCATGCCCTATACTGCTGTAACCCCCAGTAACAAATGAATATACTTCAGAAGATCATCCTATTGATGGTCATTACCTGACTATAAAGTCTGAGTGAGCTTCAGTCATGATGTGTTTCTCAGATCGGATATGCTCTTGTTGTCTGGTGTCCACAATATGGCGCTTCTTCAGGATCTTCATGGCAAACGTCTTTGCCTCATCACTCTTCAGCTGAACCTAAAAACAGCACAGACACACAAAGGTCTTATGTCTAAAGAGTAGACAAAGGGGAAATATAAATATTGGTTGTCAACGTGGCAAAAAGACTTACACCGCCCGTCATATTTGAGAGATTAGCAAATATGGATTTACTGACCTCCACCCCCCTCACCCCCTTCCCCAAATACAGTAGAAATGGTGTCCTGAAATCATTTGTGAGTACTGAAAATGCCTGAACAACTGTCTTAAAAATAAAGTTTGTGCTCTGAGCGATGGTGACAGTAAACGTGATGTTTCCCTGGTTTGGGAGTCACTGTGTAGCAGGGGAAGCCTTCCAGTAAACCCAGCATAGGAGCAGGCAGCATGTAAACACATATCAGGAATGGGACACCCTCTTTTCAGAAGGCCATTTTTAACCTGCTGTGCTACCCAAGCACATGGCTGCATATAGAGCATGACTTAATCGGCCAGTTCAGGGAGGACCTAGACATTCTCCACATTACGCTATGTGAGCCCTCACTCTGGCATGTCAGACCTTATGGGTCGGCTGAGGCCTGCATTTGTGTGTGTGCGTGTGTGCATGCCGTGTCTGTGTCTATGTATGTGTGTGTACTAATCTAAATAATTAATAAAGATTATGTTTCTCATAATCTCTTAATCATTTGAAGAAATTGCAACGTGAAGATTATATTTAATCTTCAGGATACAGCAGCAAAGATTATAGCTAATTAAATACAGTATTAACTCCTTTGTTGTTGCAAGAACAACATGATAATTGAAGTGTTGATATATTAACAGTTCACTGTATATTGCCTGCTGTTGCTGGGATACCACCCTCCTACCACCCTCCTTTGGACACACACTGCAGGGCTTCCCCCTTATCCCCGCCTCCCAGCTCGGGTCACCCACCACGACCCCCCCGCCCCCACCCCAGAAGGCCGCAGTGAAGAAACTGGACTCCTAACCGCATTGCGTCTCTCTCTCTCTCTCTCTCTCTCCCTCTCTCTCCATCCCTCTCTCCCTCACTCAACCACATTTCTCGCGTACTTGAGTGATGTCAACAGTGTGCACAGATCTTCCTTCTCTCTCTTCTAGTATACCAGTGGTCCTCAATGTTGGTTTGTGACCCCAATCTAGTTTTAGTATCTTTAACATAATGTGCATGTGCATTACAACAACATATCATTTCACGTTAGATGATATAGGTCACTGTGTACAGTATGTGCCCGTGCATGTGTGTGTGTGTGTGTGTGTGTGTGTGTGTGGGGTCAATCATGTCGGCATGTGAGTGCCTAATGCTGTTATGGCTACAGGCATTGCTCCAATGCATTTCAGCAGATACAGTTCCATGTTTCAGTGTCTGGAGATGGCTGGCAGGCGCTACAAAGGTTGGGAGCTGGATTACATTTGATCATGTTCTGGGTACATGGTGTTCGCCCGAACCCCCGCACGCCTTTGATATGGTCTTCCCTCAACAGACAGCATGTGGTTGTCACTAATGGAATATAATACAAGCAAACCAATATAATTATGGCTGCCATCCATAATTAGTATTGCTGTCGTGATTGAGAAACGGCAGATGGATAAGATACACAGGGAGATGTGACGGTGTCTTACCAGCTCAACACGTCCAAAGCCCCCCACTCCGAGAGTGTCGATGATGTTGAAGTCCACCAGCCTCAGACATGAGAAGAAGGCGTTCTCCACCTCATACCTGGAGAGCAAACATGAAGGAAACACTGTATACATGGCTTCCCGAATGGTGAGATGAAGCTCCTTTTAATAAGCACATTCGATTGCAGATAGAACATGGAAACATCAAGCACACTTAGTTCTGCCTTGTGACCTATTCCTAGCTGCCACTATGTGAACCACTGTTTTAGATGGCAACATCCACCCAGCCATCCATCCATCCATCCATCCATATAGTCTTTTGCTTATTTTTTCCTGTATACTTTTATCGGCTCATATCATTCCAATTTCCAACTGTCATTTCCAACAGTTGAACACCAAAGTCGAACACCGAATTTCATCTGGGTTTGACTTTGATTTGGCTATCTGAGTGGGTGATATGTTAAATTAATGTCAATAATATTGTTCCAGATATTCCAGGTGGACAAGCTGTAGTCATTTAGTAGGTTAAAAAAAAGTGTTTTTTTTAAATAAACCCGCTATGAACGGCTAGTGAATATATGATATCTCTAGGAACAGTCCAATTCCAAACATTACTGTACTGTTGAGTACCACCACACAGCCATACCTGCAACATTTGACCACATGGAAAAAGGGGAACTTCTTGGAGGTGTGGATGGAGTAGGAGGTGATAGGGAGAGAGTGAGGAGCAGGAGCAGGGAGACTGTTCAGCCTGTCTCTGGGCCTCCGTGTAGGGATGGGGAGCAACTCCCTCATTTTTGGTCAGATGAGAATAGGAGCTGGAAACAAGGTCTTTCTAGGATGGATTTTTAAAGTGTTGATATGCTCTTCTAGCTCTGTTGCTGTATACGTGACTGGCCAGGAGTAGGTTAGACACAACTCTACCTCTATTTTAGCAATGCCACAATGTATAATATGACCTTTTGATAAAATAGTCAGTCGTAGTTGTCAATATTCAGAGTTTATGGCACAACTCTCAAAAAGATAAGTCTGTCTTCCTCAGATGATTGCCTTGAAAAACAACATACAAATAAGTGATCTGTTGCTTAGCTGGTTGCTACTGGACCCCAGGATCCGTGTTATCTCCTCAGGAGAAGGTTCTGCACAATGCCAGTAACAACGCCGTCTCAAAGGAAGAACAGTGTTTCCGTTTCCAGTTTACATTGCATGGGCAGGCAACGGGTGCGGACGGCGGTCCGATCCAGTGGTACCGGGGGAATGGTCGGGTGGCCAGATCCTCCGGTTGCTTCTGCATGTAGTTGGGTGGGTCTGGACAGGCTTAGTCCCGGATCAATTGGGACCCTGTCAGAATCCAGAGTTACCAACCTCACAAAAAGGCATTTTTACTTTGATAAAATAGTGGGATGAAAATAAGCAGAAGATATCCTTTTTTGAGACGCCGCTGGTATTTTGCTGATTACTCAATACATTATCTGCAGTGAAACTGATTACTTTAATCCTACAGTGCAGATCTGCAATCTACCATGATAAAAATCAACTGTTTTCTGACTGATGTTTTAACTGATTTAAGTAAAATCCCTCAAGCTGACTGAGTTGCGATGTGACTACGTCTTGAGATGGACAGCCACATAATAGCTGCTCTCTATGCCAAAACAACTTCCAAGTGTGCTCTTCTACAAGTGCTGAGGAGTATAAAACTAAAGTGACCCCGTCTGGTTGGCAGGATTGCAGGACTCCTGGCTAACAGCTGGATGGATTGCTTGCAGTATTTTTAGCGCATTGGAAACATTGCTTCGAGGGTTACCCGGTAAGCACAGATACGGTACCACGAGTTCCAACCGGTCAATTTGTTCACTACCTTAATGCTAGAAACAAAAACTACACTAGCATTACTAGTCAAATGATTTCTTTAGCAAATATGACCACGGTGTGCTAATTTTAAGAAATGTTCATTCCTTATTTAAGACTTTACACACTATAACTATCTTTGCCATTGAGTACCTATATTTATGAAGCGAGTAATATATTTTTTAGACCTTAACAAAGCTAAAAACGCTTAAACCTTGGTGAAATCAACCTGTACTCATCTGTAATCATATGTCCTGGGCTGTTTGTCACTCTTTATGTTCCATGACTTCATCGATATGACCAACCTCACTGGACACACAACACTACAGTGGGTTTCATATGGCATTTTCCTATAGATGATGAATATTATCTGTAGTTTCCCACTAGCAGGCAGTTATGTGAGCCCCTGGGTTATCCCTGGGGATTACTGGAGATCTACACCAATACATAAATCATACTGTATTAATAGACAAGGGTGTGAATATGGCCTGTGCTGGCAGATAATAATCTCACATGATCATGGTCCTATTGGAGAACATGAGCACTCTCAATAAAGAGTAGTTAGATGTACATCAAGCCATGGCAACCAATAGAATAAGCAGCCCTTTCTAATGGAAAACCAGACAGTAAGGATCATGATCATTTCTCAAGAATACTTTGGTACATAACCAACATTTAATAACAACATGTACTGTAACTAACTATTTACAGAATATCCATCCACTGTAACTTAATTATAATAGGTTACATTAAATATGAGCATGAAGCTATTGGATATAAGAGTATATTGGTCATACAAATGAGTATATAGTACAACTCACTCTCTCGCCAATGATATTTAGGGTAAACACATTGAAAATAGGCTGACTTTTCTGGCATAAAGCATAAAGAAAACATACCATGCAGGATAAACACATATACTGTACATAACTACTTCATTCATCAAGACCTGGGCGCAAATAGCAGAACATTTAAGGTATAAAGTCAGCGGTGTATTTGTGCAAAACACACTAATATACATTCATTATGTTGATAATGATAATTTGATGATTGATGGTAATGTTACATTTTGACTGCTTCTATAGCAACGGACCTCTCGCAGTGTGTGAATGTGATGTACACCTACAGTGTGTGTGAGTGTTCCGTGTGTGTGGTCACCTTGTTCTACACCATAAGAGGAACGCTTTGCCACATGACAGGAGTCCCTTGACTGCCAAAGGACGCACATGGCTACAGTTACATCTCCTGAATGTATGTGTGTGTGTGCTATATCTTTTTAAAACACACAGAATGTACAGTTCCTCCATGACAGCTTGCTCCTCCCTATACAGTGTGTATTACATCCTGCCATAACAGACTCCTACTGGTGTAGGCAGGTATGCTATTTTAAAGACAGCTTAAGCTTAGTCTCGCAGAGCAACAGTTTACTTGCGTAAACAGCACTGGTTAAGACCCGCCTACTTGACAAGAGATATTTTGATTGACAAGCACTACGACCAATTACATAAGTCAATAACTAATTCGGGCTTTAAACATGTACAGATGATTTTGCTAGGGAACTTAACGACACGTCTCTGGCTGTTTGCAGGTCTTGTAAATCTGTTAAATAAGTCAGCTGCTTAAAAATATATGATAAAATGAAATGAGTAAATAAAGCACTGCACTATCGTTGCACCGAAATTACAGATTTGTGAGTGGCAATGCTAACAGCCAATGAAAGATGACAGCACCATTTTCTGAGAGTGCTGTTGAGCTTATAGGGGTACTGTACTGACTTATGTGCTGTAGGTAATGTAATGATGAAGGCCTACTCATTTGGCACCTGATACTACAGAGCTCACAGTATTGCTCTGAGCTAGCCGTTCCACACGGAAATCTTACTTCAGCTGGACTGACTGCCACTGGGATTTGCAAGTTAGTTCTGCCACAGCAGTCCTGATGACAGCAGTCATAATATGGATTATGACTGACCACCTGAGCCTCGGGCGACATGGGAAGGTCTCTGGAGGTTTTGCTCTATAATAGTGTGTACAGTACAGGGCAAGAGCCCCAAATGTGCAAATGTGGTTCTAGGTCTGAAAAGGCCTTAAAGGCCTGATACGTCTCTACAGTTGTATTAGTATGCAGGCCTAACAGCATGTAACAGCATGAAGAGCTCCTGCCAGTGTAGTTCAGAAACAAATGTTTTCAGTCAGAAAAGTTGACACTTCATTGCACATTTCTCATAATCACTTTATAGCAACCACATAGCTATGCCATCAATATTAAACACATATAACATGAGTGTAACATCTATAATCCCTGTTGCATAAGTAATGGTGAAGGGAGCCCTGAGGTATTCTGGGGCGTTGTCTTCAAGGGTCACTACACCTCTAAGATGGCTATCCAGGCAGTTTAACCCGGCACCTGTTGACAATGTACACTGACATACCAAACACATTCAAGGGGCCTAAACACACCTGCAAACACAATGTTAGCATGTAACACAAATGCCGTGTTGTTTAAATACACATTAGTAATATAATAAGTAAATAAACATGTGGAAACCCCTCAGACAAGACTGCTGCCTGGCGTTCTAATGTTCACACTACATTTAGTACACTTTCACATACATACTAGTACAGCTGTTTTCAAACTGTGGGTCGGGACCCATAGGTGGGTCACTGAGTGGGAGTGAGCGGGTCACAAAAGCAGCAAGCAAGCAGCCATTAAATGAATGAAGCATATCAACGAAAGGCTTCCATGCTTTAGTATCATGTTGTTACACTAATTTGTCATTGAGTAAGGTTATGGCAAAAAATCCTACTTGTTCCTGACTGGATGAAAACCTATTTAGCCGAGTGCACACCATAGATTCTGGAGCGCTCTGCTCAAAACAATTGCAGCACACAATGATGGGTGGGTCTTGAAACATAAAAGTGCGGGAATTCCTGTGCTAGTATAGACACACATATACAGTAGTACTATTTTACAACCAAAATGATGCAACATGCCAATCAAATCGTGGATACGGTTACATTTTAAAACCTGACTTGTGCCCAAACTATCTAGATGCGCTACAAATAGAGCACATGCCCACACACTCAATGCGCACACACGTTCAGCGTGTCACAGCTCAGCCTGCAATGCATACAGCAGCTGGCTAAGTGTTGGGAACAATACCCTGGTTGGACCTGATTATATACTGATGACCACACACACACACACACACACACACACAGTATAATCCATAGATGGCACCCATCACCATGCTCATGACCCAAACATAACATCACCTTGTTTATTTCTGGCTATGATGTTTTTTCAGTGTTCCCAATTCCCATCATACACATGATACTTCTTGACACAATGTCAATAAGACACAGTGAAATACAGTATATTATCAGTACTTTTAAGGACGTTTGGTGGCCGTATTGCATCATGCGTGGATGGTTTTGGCTTTGAGACAGGCATGACCTAGCACACAGATTGCCAGGACCAAACCACTCACCTGGTTTGAGGGTTAGCCAAAAGGCAGATCATGTAGTAAACTGAAAAGAGCATCCATGCTCAAAAATCCTTTTATTTTTATATCACAAGGTCAATAAGCAGGTCCATTCAGAGCGCATTACAGCTTAAGTGTTTTGTTGAAGGGCACCTTAGCTGTTACACACTGCAGCTGTGAGCACTGATCCTGAACATGACAATTATCTTTGACCTTCCCAACACCAATCTTTCCCTCTCGCTCACCTGGCTTTGTAATAGCGGGCAGCCAGAAAGACAGGCAGCCAACCAAAAATGGCGATTACATTCCTGTGTGTTGACAAAGTGCCAGTGCATTTTATCAATGTTTTCAGTTGCTGTTGAATGCAACTACTGTAGCTCTACTTACTAAAGGCCAACTGTATTATTAGATGTTGTTACATAAGTGTATCTGAAGATCCTATTACTTTTGTCAGTATGGGCCAACAGTGCCTAAACATAGCTTTTAACATACACGTTGCATGTATCATACCATCACATGTAAGCTATTTACACTGCTGTAATGTACACCTTGATTAGAGTAGCCTATACTAATAATACATGGCAAGGACACTTGCTGTTGTGTGAGATTGATACTGATTGCAGTTTGCCTTCAAATGCATGCTGGTTCTTACTGAAGTAGTGCATGCTGTAACCTCTAGAGGGAGACAGAGCTTTCTTTAGAAACCAACCATCTGGTGATTCCCCCAATATATAGATTGTAGATCAATTAAACATGTAATATCTTGATGTATCAGTCAATGTAGCAATTACAGCTACTGTGCAGATGGGCAGCCGACTCTGGGGAGTATAGAGTTACACATGTACACACTTACATGGATAAGTGTGTAATATTGTCAATGATTCACCATATGGCTGAGCTGATTTCTCATAGACACAGATGGTGTTCTGGCTCACAGGCACATATAGAGAGCTCATCACTGCTGCATTGTGTATTTAAACAATGGATCCGCAGCACATGATCGATCCTGAATCACAGTGTACAAGTGGGATTAAGGTGGAGTCACTGATGCTGGAGAAAGATTTGTTGTATTTGAAACACCTCTCCCTTCAATGCCATAGGGTGCTCCTTCAGAAGAGCCGCTCGCCCAAATTGGACACACATTGGCCAAAGCTGGGACTTTGTGGGCAGGGCTGTGTAGAAAAACCTGGTTCTCTTTTCAGTGTGCACACACAACGGGCAGCTAGCAGACTGTGAGGAGATAGTTGCTGAATTTGACAAAAGGTGTATTCGTTTACAATAGCGGACTATACCTTTAAGCACAGAGTGCATTTTGAATTGGTGTGTGATCTCAGACACCTACTTGGCCTTGGTTCCAGCATCCTCATAGCCTTTGTTTGACACATCTTCCAATCCACCAATCAGATGCTTGAAAGAGCTGTTGAAGAAATGCAACACATCCTGTAAATTGCCAGCTAGTATCAATATACTGTAAATATAGCTAATGTTAAATATATTTGTTAGATTTGTACAACATCGCTCTAATTGGAACCATGTTTGGTATACTGTTTGTTCATGTTTATGTTTGTTATTAATAATCTGCTCTTTCCATTCCACTTTTTCTCTCTTGCACATATTGCACTCTATTTTTACATACAGTATCTGACCTAAAGCTATTATAACCCTTAGGGTTATACTAGATTGTAATTGGTTAATGCTGCCTGTAGAGGGAAGCAAAGAGCTAAAATAGCTACAGGTGTGCTTTTGCATTTTCCTGGGTCTGATTTAACATTTGTTATCAGCTTCAGCTCTCAATACTCACAGTTAATAACAGTAACATCAGATAAGTCACATACAATAAGAAGAGTCGATGTATACTACAAAGCCATATAAGCGTAAAAGACAATTCTTGAATCAATTGATACAATCTGAATTAAAATGCACATTCAGATTAATACAGATGCACATGAATGTATGAAATATTTTACAGTTGACTCATATTAGAGTATGTAAAGCCATTTAGGGAAGTGTGTTTAATGCCACTGCTTATTAAAATATACAAAACAAAAACAAAAAAGAATAATAACATGTTTTAGTGAAATGTGTACTATTTTCAGCCCATTGTAGCAGACATATAGAGCCAATAATGACTGGCAGATGACTCAGCCAGCAGGCTGAAACTAAATGAATATCACCATCATCTGTGCTACGATATCACATCTGTCATCTCCGAGGCCTGGGTGAATAGATAGTAGTGTGTGCAGGAGACAAAAGCAGGCAGAAGAATGAGTTTGATACAGAGGGATGAGTTGGAAGGGGAAAAGAGGAATGGAAGCGTGCCTGTCTGTCTTCCCCCCTCTCTAATTCCATTCCCCTTTACACTTATTCTCAAACTGTCATTTCTCATTAACCCTCTCTCTCCTCTCTCTTTTGCATCTCTGTCACTCCTGTCACTCTCCTAACATCTCTGAAAGTGGCGCTCCATAATGTTTATATAAGCACAACTATCTGTTGAGTGTGGTCTCGGTGTGCTCTCTACACACAGCACTTAGCAGCTCTTAATGCCGGAGGGTGCGGATTGAGAGACAGAGAGATATGAGAACTTTCATCAAAGTAACAACATGTCTACAGTATGTAATATCCAGAGTGCTGATGTTGCATGCTGATGTTGTTCTTATAGAATTTTTTGCTGACACGGACTGCTATGGCAGTATATACTGAAAGACTATTGAATACATCTGATAAATGCAGAGGTTTTCAAACATTTTGAACCACGACTGTTGAAAAGACATGTTTCCCACACAAGAAACCCTGATATCACTTCCGCTGTGATTGACAGTCTGCCAAGTAGAGGTAGGTGCATTTAAGTTTGCAGTCAGGGCACACAAAGAAATTAAAATATCTTAACCCCCACCCCATCTTTGTCCAACTGTTTCCCTCCCTGTGTGAATCCAGTCTCAGTCAACAAGTGCAGAGGTGTCCCATGGCTGAGCATCAACCGTCTGTATTGTTTCCCGCGGGGAAGACGATCTCTCATGAATCTCTTTATCGCACCATGTGTTTTCCTACAGTAGCAGCTTAAATTCTATTTCGTTTATTGATATCTTTTGCTGTGCCCTCAGGAAAGATGGATAACGTTAACCTCCTGGTTGGAGTGTAGAAGATAGTCTATGCACAGCGCCCCCTGGGGCAGTGAGGCGTTAAGTACTTTGCTGTGAGTAGAATCATACAGTACAGTATCTGTGCAAAATATCAAACCTGCCAATGTATTAATAAATGGCCCAGGCTGCAAGCATGTAGTACATAGTGTTTATGGCAAAAATGATATTTAAGTACACTTGCAGGTTCAATTATGTAAATTGTTTATGAACACTATAACCCAGAGTAATAGCTTTATTAACCTCTGGTTGTAGCAGTGGTTAACAAGGTTTAATTAAATAGTATTTATTTCTCACTACAGTAGCACTCACGAAGCTAAAAACATTTATAATAACATGAACATATTTACATTTTAAACCAAATCTGTTAAAAAAGTGTAAAAAATGTGATAAAACAAATAATAACCGTAAAAATAGAGGCTGCCTTGCTCAAGGGACAAGGGAATTTATACATATTTAACCTAGTTGAACTGAGAATCTGGATTAGTGCCATTTCAGTTGCAAGCCTGCTATAAGTTTTTATTGACGACGTGAAGGCTAAAATTGCATGCGCGCACACACACTCAAACACACACACACACAAACACACACAGCCCTAGGGAGAGACAGAGATGTCGACTTCATAGATCTTTCTCAAGGAAAGCTATGCTACAGGATGACTTAGTCCTGCAAACGCCTTGTGTTTATCTACACCATCATAGGCTGCTCAGGTTATCTGTGTGCTCCAGGGCATGCTACTGTGGGCGGAGCCAAGCACTTCCCAAGCATCACACTAGAGACTAGATCTTCTACTCAGGGTGAAAAAACATATCACTATAATATATGCAAGCAACTGCAGCTACACTGTTAAATATAGAGATGTAATTATGTCATCAAGGTGCCATTATGTATTTTGTTATTATGTAGTTATGTCGTTAAGTTCTCTCATGCACCTGTATGAAAACATTACTTTTACAGTAATTATTTCCTGCAAAATAACGTTATATTGCCACTTAGTGACACTTCTATAATACATGGTTATACGTATACTACATTTTCTCACAACAATTTTCTCATTTTTGGTTTGCATGGTTTGGAGAGCAAAACTGTTTGTGTTGTTAAAAATAAAACTATAGATGTATATACATGTATATTGTCTTATTTGATACACTGTATACTAAATATATGGTATATGATGTGATAGAATGGTGTGATGTGGTTTAGTTTAGCAGTCTACAAACACATTATTCTCTTTTTCTCTTAATATAATACAAGAGCTGAACTGAGCAAACATCTGTAAAGGCAGATGGGAAAGTTAATGTCATTATGTGATTATCTCATTTCAGATGAGTTGGCTACTCAAACACTAAAATCATGCCTGGGGATATACAGGGGATATTACTGGGAGAACATCTTTCATTAAAGATGGATGTGACATTATATTATAGCCACATAAAACGAAAATTAACTACAATATAAAACTCTGATCGTATGTTTTATTACACAGTTTTCTGAAATAAGGTTTTAAGAGCAGAAAAATATATTACAGTAGTATACGAGCACACTTCCTGTCTGCTACGCTCTTACTCTCATATTATACATATTATAACGTAACATTAATACGGTGATTAATTCAGCCCCTTATCATGACATGGAGAAAAGGAATTGAATGGGCTAATCATTTTACAGTGTACTAAGTCCCTGTAAGGCTGTAAGATATTTTATATATAGGCTATAAATGATACTGTTTATAGGTCACCGTGGGGCAAGCAGGCTACAGGTTAACCGTTTAATTCAAACAGATAAAAGGCTCTGGTGTCAGTCCTCATCCATTTACGGGGAAAACCCTGTTTGTCCTCTTCTCTCTCCCTCCCTCTATTTATCTCTCTCTCCCTACCCAACCCCCCCCCACCCACCCCACTCGCTATCTCTCCCTCTGCCTGACAGCTATGAAATTAACTGTGTCACACTGCACGTGAATTTTCAGGCCATCCACTGTGTGTGTGTACTGCATGTGTGTCAGGCTTACTCTCGGTCGATGACCAGGCATGTGACAGCTCCGGCAGCAATGACATTGGCTGTTCTGACATCCTCTCTGTGGGAAAAGAGAATACACACAATGTAAGAAACACACACACATGCATGCGCACGCAAACACACACACACACACACACACACACACACACACACACTTAACATGCTAGGATTACAACACACACAGTGGAAGTATATATGTCTATCTCTGCTCAGGATGCAATATCTCCACTGTATAGGTAAATCATTGTTTGCTGCAATATTGATGTTTAAAAAATCTTATAGGTGACCTTTAAATGCACTTACTGTACATACAGACAGACACAGACGTCTCCCGTCCTCCACACACGCATCAAGCCAGCACACACACATTGTTTCGACAGGCTGTTTCTAAGTGAGCACTGAGATGGTGAGATTAGCCGAGGACTTTCTCATGAGGAGAAAGGCTGTCGACAGCATGAGGCCATTACTCTCAATATCAGCAATAACTAGGGCTCTGTTCCCAGCAGATGTCAGCCTCTGATAGGCGTGGTCAAGAACAAGCTTGGTCTGAAACAGGACATCCTGGACACCGCTTTGTACTGTGTGGAGCTTACAGTATACTCTACTGGCTGTCGAACGTCTTGAGCCAAACTGCTACAAGTGTTTTTTGTTAAACCCAAGAACTCCCAATGAGTAAAATTTGTACATTTTTACTTTCCTGATAAAATTGGTAAGTACATTTAAATGTATAAACAACCAAGAAGAACTGGCTTTATTTTATTTTAGTATTTTGAAAATGTGTCCAACCATTTAGTCTGGATGCAAAACTGATTTATTCTACTATAAGCCTCTCTCTCTTAGAATCACACATTCTCACAAGCAGGCAGGCTGAAGTGTCAGCCAAGCAGCTCTACCTCAAAAACAGAATAACCCAGAATATTGAAATGCGAAATCCAGGAAGCCCCTGGTGGAGCAGAACTCAACAGTCTGACACACGCTACGCCTACAAACCCCCTCTAGTGATAGAGGACTCCCTTGACAAAGGCAGGCTTAAGTTTCCAAAGGGAATTTCTGAACAAAGGTTAGCATCAGTTGCGAAACAAATTAAATATCGCACTTGTCAGAATCTCGCCTGAAACTCATTAGATATTTCTCATAACTCTTACCTTCCTGCCGATAGCTAATACACAACAGACACAATTGCTTTAGAAACACAGACACAGGAAACATCAAGGATAATGTATTCACAGCAGAGCAGAGAAAACCCCTCAGGTAAGACACACTTATAGGCCAAAAAATGGTGTCAAGATAATACCCTCTTCTTAATAACAGATTTAGTTTAAGCTTCCGTTCAAGACCAATTGGAGCGATATGGTATGGAGGACATACCAGCGCTCCTCCTTTCTAAACACTCCCATACCACACAGTAAATGCCTTCCTTAGATGCTGACGTGAATTGGAAACTAAACCCCTTTCCTTAAAATGACAACAAAACATTACTCACATGCACCAATTGGGAACACCAAATAAGAAAGCCACAGAAAATAAGTGTAACACATACACACACACACACACACACACACACACATGCACACACAAACACCCACCCACACACACATACACCCACCCGCACACACACGCACACTGGAATCAGCCTTCAAGGCCATGTTCACAGTATGGGTGGAACAATGATGTGCAATCATGCATTTATCTATCTTATAATGCCTCACAAAAGGAGCTGAGTGCACACACACACACACACACACACACACACAGAGAGGACAGAAATACGGTGACAATAAAATGTCATCCAATATTAATGGCAATATTACCAAGATGAATTAACATAAAATTCCAACAAAGCGCATATAATTGGAGGCCAAATGGAGTGTGCCAGATGTGTCTGACAGCAGAAACACATGCAACATTCAGTAGCTTCCGTTTGTTTGAGCAAAGTGGAAGGCCAATTAGACAAAGACCTCTGTCTAAACAAGTTGGAACACTAAAGAAACTGGTGACCAATGGGAATAACGTCCAGTCCATTAAGCTGTCAAATGTTGCCAAGCAACAAATTCCACCACGTTAGAAGAGTTAGGCAGAAACAATAGATGGAACAAACTTCACCTCTACAGAAGCATGAGTCACAGCAGACGTATACATGGGCAAAGTCAAGATGTTGTATGTTTGAGATGTTAATCTCCACAGACACACAGACAATCAGAAACCATACAATATAGGCAGAAATGCAACTGGAACGCAAGTACTGTAGTCATGCAGATCACTGCAGCTAGATGAGCTCTGCAATATAAAGGGACTGAGGAAAGTAAATGGAGAGTAAACATACATGGAGAAACAAAAGCACCACTGAGGAATTTGTAGCTAACATGTATTTGCTGTGTATTTGTCTCGTTTATGCGTGTGTGTGTGCGTGTGTGTGCGTGTGTGTGCGTGTGTGTGCGTGTGTGTGCGTGTGTGTGCGTGTGTGTGCGTGTCAACCAAAAAAGCACAGTGTAGCATTGTTGTGAAGTCATCAAACCAAACTCAATAGCATTAGACCTTTGCTTAGCCTCTGTAATTCCTTCCAGCCCTGCAATAACCACTGGGGAAACAAAGCCCCTAAACTCCCCCCAAACACACACGCACACGCGCACGCGCACGCACAGACACACACACAAGAGTGTGTCCCAGAGATATTAAATGATAGAATGATGATAGAATTGGATACTGATGCTGGTACCGGTGCCCAACAACCTTTTTTCGTCATTTTCCGCCCCTTTAATGTTTGGTCGTCCATGGAGGGTTCAGTGGCTTATAGCTGCAGGCGTGCTGCTAACGTTAACTTCTGCTGTTGTAGGGGGTCTTGGCTTTCAGGCTATGAAATGCTTGCTGCAATGTTTATGATGCAAAAAGAATAGCTGGCCAATGTGGCCATGGCAACACATCTAACCTGAAACACTCTGTGGTCAAATACTAATTATTTCTAAACGCTCAAGAATTTACTGCATTTTATGACCTGAAAGCCAAGACCCGCGCCCTGAACAGTGTTGATTCCCCCCCCCTCTCTCTCTCTCTCTCTCTCTCTCTCTCTCTCAACTGATATTTGGCACCAATTGATTTGACCTGAATCGGTACTCTGAATGGTACTCTTCAAAGCACAGAGATCGGTACCCTATGCAATAAGGTGATGAAAGCATGCAACAGCAGCTCACCCATGCTGACAAACATGGTCATATAGCACATTACAAAGACCCTCACAGGCTTTAAGCGAAAGTCCAACCCGTATCTGTATGCTAATAACATATAGTAATTTACAGTAAAATACAATACATCAGCCTTGGTGATATTGTGGTCCAAACATAGTGAATATTTATTTTGAATATCTACCAAGAACTGACTAAACTAAGACCTAGTACACATGAACATGAATAAATGTTTTTATTTTATTTAAATTATACATTTAAAAATAGGAGTGTATAGTATTTGTGGACTAGACATAAATCCTGTTCCCTGCATGTTGTGGTCGATGTCAGCGTTTACAAGGACCAAATATTGTGATTAGAATTAGGTTAAAAAGCCCAAACCCAATAAAAATGTACCATAAACACCTCAATCAGAAGTGAAAGGCCCAACCCGATTTAAATTTCATTTGGAAGCAGATGGGTAGTATAAACAGTTCCATAACCTGATTGAAAGAAGAACACTCCTGTGTAAACCGTTTACTCTGATTATTTCCTGGTTGGACAGAATGCATTTTGTGGCACGAAATGCATACATTAATTACGAAACACTGTAACGCCTTTTGTCCACGACAAACAGAAACGCTTTTGCATTACGTCCAAAAGATAAGAGAGGGTATACTTTAGTGCACGGAATTAACGGTTGTTGTTTGTATTTTGTGGTCGAAAGGCTGAATGCACTTTGCATGATGTGGAATAAAGGCTGGAGGAAATGCATTTTGTGGACGAAATGCCCTTACACAATATATTTTGTGACTTACAAAATGCATTTAGTCAACTAGTAAGTCACGTAATGTATTGGTTGCCTATGATGTGCCAGAAATCCATTTTGTACGTCTGTTTTTCGTGGACAAAAGGCGTTACAGTGATATATGATATAACAAATTAATGCATTTCGTGCCACAAAATGCATTCTGTCCACACAAAAAGGTATGTTACACTTGGCGCCCCATAGAGAGGTGGAGACAGAGACAAGCAACAGAGACAGGAAAGCAAAAGGACAAGGTAAATAGTGCAAATCAAGAAAGAGCATAACCAGACTGTTACAACTATATAAATAAATTCAAATTGTTTAAAATATGTCTTGTGTAATAATTATGCATGTCCTTCACTGTCAACAGCCTCACAGCACCCTACACATAAAAAGCTTCCATACTGGAAGCTTTGCCCCACTACAAGGCAGGCCTCAAATGATCTGATGTTGCTAGCATATCAATATTTGTCAATAACAAACACCACTTGAATGACTATTACAGTGCCTTGCCAAATAAATAAATAAATAAATAAACCCTATAACAATTTGTACACTCCGAGTATTCTAACTCTTAAGTACACGTTCCATTAATTGGACAACTTTACTTTGTCGGCTCACGTCTAGAGAACAGAAACAGATTCTGTATTTCAGCTTGTTAGCGCCGTCTCTGTAACCAATAGCTACTGTTAGCTGCAAACTACAGTAGCAGCATGCACTCATTAAAACGTGGAATTCAACCAAACAGGTATCTCTTCCAGTTTAGATGAAAGGCTAAGTCTCCTATACTGCACGATGCCTGACATATGTATTCATATATTACAAACAGTGGTTTAGTATAGTTATATAACATAGTTATTTATATTCAATTATATACTACAGGGAATTACTTAGCCACGCCTCCTCCTTGCTCTTTGGAGATGTAAGTGTTTTATGAGAGAGGCTGTGAAGAACTGAGATAAGGCTGCCGCATGTGGGTTGAGGAAGAACTCAATGCAGTGAGTGAGAATCCAAGTGTATGCTTTTATGCGTGTGTGCGTGCGTGCGTGCATGTGTGCTTGTAAATGTCTTGCAACAGAGCAATGAAGAAAAATATAAATGAAGACAGACAGAGAGAGGGAGAGAGAGAGGGAGAGAGAGAGAGAGAGAGAGAGATAGTCATAATCATCTGTATTGTTTGGAGAATGCATATGCGTATGTTATAAATGTTGTAAATGTTACAGTTTAATTTTACCTTTCCAACCTGTACTGCTTTAACAATATCATTTCCATGCTAATAAAGCCCCATTTGAATTTGAATTTAAATTTGAATTGGGAGATGAAGAGAGAGAGAGAGAGAGAGAGAGAGAGAGAGACCTGCACTACTCTCTCTTCAGCCTTCCTTAATTCTGCTGTTGTCTATTCCCCCAAGCTGTATGGCATTATAGTACCATACCACACAATATATCCTTTGCATTTCTATCCTTCTCAAATGCCCCCTCTCAGGAAATCCTCCTCTCCTTGTTATCGCCCTTCCCTGCATCCTCCCCTTATGCTGTAGTGTGCTGTCAATCAATCCTGTTATAAACTCTTGAATGTGATTTCATCTCTGAGCTGGACCTTGTAATTATGCCCATGTTCTGTCACTCAGCTGCCTGCCAATCACACTACAGCTCTCTTCCCTCGCCGACATTCCAGTATCTACAGTGTACTAGTAAAATAGATGCCTCTTTGGCACAACTGTCTGATGCGCGCGCACGCACACACACACACACGCACGCACGCACGCACGCACGTATACCAATAGTAATTGAAACGGTATGTGCTAACACAGACCCTACAATCACACAAATGTGTGTGTGTGGCGAACGGGTCAATTGACACCACCTTTCGTTGTATTCATGTGGACTACAACATGTTATGGTGTTTCATTATCTTACCCCTGCAGGGCTTTCTCTCCAAACCACTCTCCCTTGGCAAGCCCTCTCAGGTAGACCTGCTCTTCATTAGCTGCTGCTTCCCGTGTGACATCCACCTGACAGGAGGACACATTAGCAAGCATTAGCATGGGCTGAAAGGAAGGAAGGAAGGAAGGAAGGAAAGGTTGCATGGATGAAATGCATACAGTGGATCAATACCTTCCATCAAAGATAATTAGTGGATTTAATTCCACGAACGAGCCTGTAATTATCAATGTTTATGATGTGTGTGTGTAGTATTACCTTGCCCTTACTGATGATGAAGAAGGTGTCCCCTCTTGCTCCTTGTCTGATAATGAACTGCCCGTCTTCATAGTGTGTCTACAGAGACAGCGACACTGATATTGACACAAACATGGACTACACATGTAAATAAGGTATCAACGGGTTGATTGTGTAATAATATACTGTATGTCTTACTGCCTGTTGCAAGGTGTGTTACACATCGTATGTCAAACGCTTTGTCCGGCTGCTAAACGTGACCACCTTTTGCAGTCGAAGGTAACTTCACACCCTGCCAAGAATATTAAGTGTCCTGCACAATACCACTTCATTTTACAGACAAGGCAAACAATGGCTTGTGGTGTTGTAATGAAGTGTGGTCCATTCATCCTTAGTGCTGCCGAATGGGTGATACCTGAGGTTTAAATAACTTTTCAGCTGTTGTTATGGCAACTACGAATCCAGAAGAATCAATAACCAGATTAATTTGACAAAAGACAGAATCAATTCTAAAGTCTGAATCTTAGTCACACTTTCTTATTCTCATGCTGTAAAGCAGTTAAGCCCTCTAACCACACACAATCAAACTTTGCTATTTGACAAGAAAAACTCATTAAATCATTTTACAGTACCTCCAGTGTGTTGGAGCCAGAAAGCTTTATGGCACTGTGTGTGTGTGTGTGTGTGTGTGTGTGTGCGTGCGTGTCTGTGTCTGCGTCTGCGTCTGCGTCTGCGTGTGTGTGTGTGTGTGTGTGTGTGTGTGTGTGTGTGTGTGTGTCTGTGTGAAAATAAAAGTTCCTTCCGGTTACTTTTCACACAAATATTATCTCACAAATCTGTGGGAAACAGTTGAACTTAAGTGTCATGCAGTCTTGTGCGTGAAGAGTGTGTGTGTGTGTGTGTGTGTGTGTGTGTGTGTGTGTGTGTGTGTGTG